>JAODKN010000016.1:2122233-2133196 GCA_026774425.1 Petrocephalus zakoni | reverse complement strand
GAATTACCTACCTATGTAATGGTCAGATATTGTCCACAGAAAGGTCCTATTATTAGGCGCAAGGCACCTACACACAGTGATAATCGGACGATTTGCTGGTCAAAATCATGGGTGTTTGAGCAGGACCTGATTCTTCTCTCCTGATATTAGACGTTTTAGTGTTTAGCTTTTAGTGTCTAGACGAAATAGTGGTTCGTTGGTCCCGTTTGCAAATCGAATCATAAACGCGAAACACGGCCTTCCATCTGACCTGAAGCTCTATCTGTCGTTATAGTTGCCATGACTAATCTGACAGGAAGGGGGCGCTATGTGGCACTCCGCCCAGCGCGTTACCGTCCACCAGGCCTCCATGTCCATCTAGAACAACGGTGGGGGGGGGGGGGTCACAGAAGCGGTCAGTTCTGCCTCGCGGGGGCCTCCGCTCAGCTGTCGGGCTCCTTCGTCTTCACCGTGTCCGGAAGCATGACAGTCACTATTCTGGGGGCTTCCGGGATCTTCGCCACAGTCGCCGTCGATTCCCCACCGTCCGCTTTGGCCTCCGGCGTCTTGACGAGGCTGCCGACGACGCGGGCGGGGGACTGGCCACCCACCGGCATGGCCAGCCTCACCACCTGCGTCCCCGGCGCCAGGGCTCTGACCGCCAACGGCGCCCCCACTAGGTTGATGCCGTGCGAGCCGGGCAGGCCGGTCTTGGTCTGCAGGTGGCACTGGGCCAGCTGCGCGGCAGGAATGGTGATGATCTTAGCCAGCTGCACGGTGACCTTGTCCCCGTTGTCGGCCGTGGCCGGCACCATCGTGGGAATCGTCTGGATGACCACCTTGGGGGCCGAGGTGTTGCTGGTGGTGCTGCTGGTGGTGAGGAGGGGCGGGCTGCTAGAATGAACTGCCATCGTGGAGATCTTCTGCCCCAATGACGTCGTCATGACCACCGGCACCTGCATGGCCACCCGCACTGTCCTGTGGACGCGAGGCGAGTCGCTTAATTAAAGAGAGAGGAGATGTGCCGAGAAATCAAACACCCTTGACAGCTTGTCTACAAACTGTTCCTAACGGTGCTCTCTGTCTAATGCACACAGAGATCAAAACTGGTATAGGTTCTTTCTAAGTAAACAGCATTAATTCTGACAAAGCACTTTTCTGAATTAGAGGCATGATTTTGTAGAACCCAAAATCACCAATAGCAGTAGTATCAGACCTGGGCACGGAGGTCGCGTGGGGCTGCGAATGCGCCTGGGAGCCACCAGAGGCCGCTGTAACGGTCACTATGTGGGCCCCAGCCGGCGCGGCGAGCACGCTCTTGCCCTTGGCGGGATTGGAGTGCAGGACGGCACGCCCGCCACCTCGGAGGATTCCCGCCGCCTTTGCCAGCTCGGGTGTGGACAGCAGAGTCTCGGAGCACGGGGGCACGCGCTCGTACGATTTCTCGGTACTCAGGAGGTCCTCGTCAATGGGCTCCGACTTGTCATCGTCGATTACCACGATGTTTTTCGGCATCTCTTTGAACTGGTAGACCAGACGCTGACCCTCTACCTTCGCGAGGATACCCCTTTGATAGTAATACCTGCAATAACATAAAAAAATATCAAAATACTTAGTTGTTAAGATTACCATCTCATTTCCATTACCATTGACAAATTATTTTACGTCATTCTGTATAATTCGTATGTGTCCAAGTCCAAGGCTAAAGCCAATAGTTAGAGTTTAAAGATTAATAGCTGGGAATGACCCCCTGAACACTAGAATACGAAGCTCCCACTGCAGGCGAGGTGAGGATGGGACACTCACCTCAGAGCTCTGCCCATGGTCTCGTAGTTCATGTCAGGCTTGTTTTTGTGTTTGCCCCACAATTTGGACACGGCCTTTGAGTCCACAAGCTTGAAGATGCCCTTCTCCCTCTGCGTCCACTTGATGTACCTGGGACAGGTGTTCTTATCTTGGAGAAGATCCAAGAGGAACTCCCACAGGTAGGTTGTGTTACCTGCCGGAGGGACCACACAGTATGTGGTGTTACCAAGCAAGCCCAAAACCCACAGCTGCTATGCGGCGTCCCACCCCTCGAGTAAGCAGATGCGGCACGCGCCCTTAACCTTACCTTTCCCTTCCCTGGGTTTCTTCTTAATTCCCAAATCGGGAGAGCAGTTTGACACAGGCTGGTGCATCTTTGGCTTTCGGCCTGCTAAACAGAGGATTAAACAATAAGTAAGCAGCCAATACACAAATTGCAGATTATGGCAAGAACAGTACACTAGATAGTCAGCCTTGTCTACCATACCGGCTTTGTTCCGTAAACGTTGAAGAGCAGCAATGGGGTTCTACCTTTTTTCTTCTTCATCGGCTCGCTCAGAGGGGCCTCCAGGACAGCACAGACCTCCATGGGCTCACTCTCCTCTGTGGACACCTCCACCACGCTCTCCGTCATCACGTCCGGACGCATGGCCGCGTGGAGGAACTCCGGAGTGGCGATGCAAGGTGCCACGAGCTCATCCGCTACACACACATGGGAACGCAACGTTAATAACAGACGTGCCAACTACGATCTAAACAGTGCATCTCTCTATGCAGGTGAGGCTCAGGTCAAGCTACTAATAAACAGCGGTAGACGTTCAGGAAGGAGTCTATCGTAACAACTGCATCCTCAGAGTGGCAGCTGTTACCTCACTGGGGAGAAAAAAACGGGAATTCAGGAAAAGAAAACTTGCTACTCAAGTTTTATGCATTAAGACCCTTAGAGTGAAGAACACAATCTCACATACGCTACACACACAAGCCGAGATCCAGAATCCAGGAGCTATAAACCTGAGTCAGGAGTTTACTGCTCAACTGGTGTAACTGATCGCTCCTCTGTTTTAAGATCAAACACCTGATCAGTCACTTCAGTATCGACAGAAGTGAATAGGGTGCATGTGAGGCTGGGAGTAACTGCTCACTGCACGGGACGGATCCCAGCGGACGCTTACCCGGGCTGCAGTCGCCCCGCAAGCTGGAGGGAGAATCCATGTGGAGGAGCGCTTCTGCTGCCTCGATGGTCTTGTCCGAACAGTGAACACCACTGCCATGCACGGACGCCTCCACTGCAGGGGGGTAGACAGGGGCAGAGGAGCAAAAGACAGTCACTCTGGCTCTTACCGGCACAAATTGATACATTCTATTACAAAGATAAAAATATGCTATATATAAAGCCTACAGTTTCAAGTCTCAAATCCAAACAAAACTGGGACACAAGCAGACATCAAGCACCACAGTTACTGCTGACAGCAGCATACCAAGGTATTCAGGTAAGAAGTATTCCAGCAGGAGTTTTTTTCCAGAAGTGCCTCCATTTTCTTTTTTACATGCCCATTGTTGATGCAGAATGCATAACCCATTATTCACCAGAATGCATTTGCGTACACCACTGTACTTTTAAAGGTTTCAACAACTTTAGCAGATTATGCTTTATCACACATAGATGAGCATTAAGTTCATTCCACATAGACTGGGAGGTACCACTTCCAAAACTTCACCTTGGATACCACAAAACTATACAAGTCCCTTTGTCAGCATGGATTACAAAAACGGCACAAAGCTGAATGTGTGCTGGAAATCATTATTAACAGGTAGCCGTCTGCCCATGCTCCAGCTGCTCTGCTGCCAACGCGGCACACCAACACCTGTTCTCATACATCTCCCCAGTCTGTCGCTGCAAGGACCATTTATGGCTGCCTGTGGCAGATGCCAGAAAGCACTATTTTTAGGCCGCAAAACTCATTCTGCCAGCTTAAAACTATTGCAAGTAGCAAAATAATAAATAATTCTAAATAAATTGTCATATGATGTACAAAATACAAATACAGACTTTGGATATTTCTGATCTGACTCTTCACCGTCTCTGTGATGCCATTTTCGTTAATATGCACCTCGAACTATGTGTATATGTGAATGGCCACTAATTCAGTCTAAAAGTTGTAATGAAAATAAAACTATTATTCAGATTATAGTTCGCAATTTATCTGACGAATGAAACGCTGTCATGTGCGTTGAAGACAATGAGGGTGCCTGGGACTACTTTACTACCCCGTGTGGTGGTCCTGCGACATGCAGCGCCGCTCCATCTCACTTCCGTGTTTACACTCGCTCGGCTCTTTCCCTCCAGTTTCCTCTGCAGACGTTCCCGTAGCGACCCGTCACTCAAACCCCGCCCCGACTGCCATTGGCCAGTCAGTTCTCCCAGCCGCCCATCTGAAGACGCCCGATTGGCTCAGCCACGGTTTTCGAACAGCCCCGTAAATCCATTCGACGGACGCGGTGTCTGTCACATATCGACCCACCCACGGAGCGTCACATCGCTTCCGCCATCAAGTTACCGTGCACACGAAATTCAAAAATGATCCCAAATAAACTCGATTTCTCATTAATGGAAAAATGCATGAGTGAAGGCGGCATTTGCACTGGCGGGATTTTAAATAAACCTACAAAACTGCCTCTTTTAATGCAAAGCCAACTTTAAAAAAAAGTTAACATAAGCGAAAATCTAGTAAACGAATTATGTAGGCAAGTGAGAGGCACGCCATCGAAAAAGTACATGATATTTAGGAATTGGTTTAAAAATTATATTGCAAGAAAAAAGTTATACTGTATGAAAACTATGGAGCAATTGTTATTCAACCATTAGGTAAAATATGCAAATGCAAATTATTTTTATGAAAAACAAAAATCAATCACTTCTATCACTAGTCATATGTAAATTCTTCAATGTAAATGAAAGAACGTCAGTACAGACATCTAAAACAGCTCCTCTATAAATGCAGACAGCGTGGCAAAGACACAACAAAACACACTTCCTGGTTTCCCCCAGCAACTGGCATCATCCGTTATTTCACATCAACAAGAAGTGCAGCTCTGCCAAAAGGCAAATGCAGCCGATGGGCAGATGCACATGGGGAGCTGGGCACCGCCGTCACTCCGCGCGCAAAAGCCGCAGTTCTAAACAAACGGAGAGTTAGAAAGCAGCAGTATTCGGGACGGGGAAGGCAGGGACGCAATGCAGGTTGCTACCCAAGGTGATCACTTCCTGACTTGCCCTCTAACTTCACAAGATAAAACTTTCGGCGTTCCGAAGGGGCGGTCGCGCGCGCGCGGAGGGGGCACGGGGCGCGAGCGCACGGGCGGCCGCCGGCGCGCGCGCCCGCGTGCGCGGGGGACATTACCGGCCCTAATGAGCAGGTCGAGCTGGTTCGCGGGTCCATCCTGCACCGAGGTCGCCATGTTTCCCCCGAAGCTGCAGATTCGCGTTGACTCGCAGCGAGTCGCGTCGGAGGGACGCCGAAATGAGATCACTCCGCTGCCGCCGGAAATAGCCTCAAATTCGGCCAAGAGCCGGCGACGTGCCCCCCGCCCACCCTCGCAGACTGCGATCCCTCCGCCTAGCGCACCGGAACTGAGCGGCGTCAACGTGACTGATGGGGAAGTAACCTGGCGGCGAAAGCCGGATGCTTAATACCGTGCGACCGTGCAACCGTGCAAAAGCAGCGCAGCCATGCAGCCGTGCAGCAACGCTCAGGCTCCATCGCTGCGCAGCCGGACTGCGGCACACATCCTTTCCGGAGACCTGGCCACAAACGAGCAATTTAAAACTTGTTACACAAAGCAATCAAAGCATTGCAATCACTTAACAATATTATAAAAGGTTAATTAGATTTGCGTTTCTTGATCCGATGATGATTTTACATACTCTCTGAATCGTTCGCACTTGCTTTCATGATTTCACAAAAAAACCTTTAAACGTGTATTTAAATTATAAACCGTATTTAGTAAATATCTAGTTGTCTCTGTGTTATTCCTTGGAATGTATTCGTTTTATTGAGGAAAATGCGGTATTTGCGCAAGTTAAAGCGATCAGATATATATTAATACTTACTTTTAACCCGGGAAATCCAACAACGATTTTTTTTATTCATCTCTAGTTTTATATAAAATAAATGAATATACCGAGCAACAAATTAGATTTTATTCTTTTTAATTATCCCTTTGGTTTGAGAGTTTCAACTTTTGGTCGGGTCTCAAGCTATGTAATTACTGCTGTTTATATTAAATAATAGATCTATCGCATAACTGAATTTAGGTGGCAACATGACTGAGAAACACTGGATCTAATGGCCGTGCTGCACATTCAAGTAGAAATTCAACAAGGAAGCAATTCCATATTTGAACACTAGATGCCGCTCTTCAACGAAGATGCAAGGTCACAGTGAGTATATCCCTGGAAAATACAGGCCAGGCAGCAGGGCGCACCCTGAACTGTATGCCCGTCAGTTGCAGAGCATGCTTGCACATACACACAGCCCTTGGGCAATTTAGAGATCATTTACTTAATTACGCAAACCACAGGAAGGAATTACCTAGAGAAGACCTGCACAAACACAAGGAGATCACTGAAAACTCACACACAGGACCAGAATGGTATCCAAGCCACTATGCCGACTCACTGTCAGCTCAACTGGTCAGCTGCAACCTCTAGGGATGAAGTTTAATACCAACAGGAAGTATAGAAAAACTCACACTCAGGATAAATGGATCGCAAGGCACGTCGTGTTTTATTGCTTCGTGCTTATTGTGAGGGGTTCATTTAATTCCATTTGTAATATTGTTAAAATGTAAATAAAGTGAAAAGTCATTGTAAAAGTTTAGTAACTGAACTCATATATTAATTTGAAACCAAACAACTTACTCATACTGTATGCCTTGTTTAATGTGTTCCTATTATTAACACGCCTAAATAATAAAAAAATCTAAAGTGATCATCCTTTGAAGGAAACTGAATATTACTGTCACTGCTGTTGAAAAAAAAGGACTGAGAATTGCCTGTAAATGCCTCTATAGATTTCTAGAGGAGATCTAGACTTACCTCTCTGAATAGAGTGATATTTTGTTGATCCCCAAGGGGTAACTCTCCCTTCACCGACTCCTTCTTGCTCTCCATGACTCACACAGACTAATATACAAGAGGGTTAAGGGTCTTGCTAAGGGGCCCCGGCCAATCACTGGCCCAGCGTCCTAACCCACTGCATCACCCTCTCTAGTAACAGGACTGCGAATGCGACTGTTCCAGTTAACGATAGCTCTATGTAAATAAGGCATAGCAAATGTCACTGAAGCTGCAGGGCAGAATACCGACCTTGTTAATCTGTAGTCACTGCAGACAAGCAGGACAAAAGAGTAACGGAAGGCACAGTGCCAGTTAGATCATGTTCCTTCTTTTTTTGCATATTCTGTGTCATTCGGCCACAACGGGAACAAGGAAATTCCCAGCTTGTCTGCCTGGCCGGCAGAGACCTGAATCTCCCCCTAACGCTGAGTCAGCGCCGGCCTTTGTGGGCATCATAAGCCATGTCTCACCTGCATCCACAAACTCCATCTCCACCTCCTGTTCCTCGGCCACATCCTGCATCAGGTAGGTCTCGTCGTCGTAAACCAGCACCTGCGCGGCGTAGCACTGCTCCTGGTGGCCTCCGGGCAAAGGTTCCACGACGACGGCAGGGAGCCCGTCCTCCTCACTGCACTCCCCGACCTGCCCCTCCTGCACAAAGATCACCATCCACTCAGTGGCAGCGGGGGGAGCCATTAACGCCTTCAGCAAAAGCCAGATGGTGACAATTCCTAGCGGAGAACAGCTCCCCTGCTGATGAAGACGTTCTCCATCTTATCTGGCAACAGATGAAAGGCTATAACTGAACTGTTTTTGCCTAGATGTCATACACATTTATGGAAATACAAGGCTTTAAGACACGAGATAAAACATGGAACAATTTAATTTCTGCAAGGTAAAAAGGCAAGTTAAAAACAACTTCTGTGGTATTTAGATATTAAACACGTAAACAGATCTGTAGACTATCAGAAGTCCCACACTACAGGAAGCAATTTTAACATGACTATTTTAAATCAATGCCTGCATGATCTTTCAGTCTGCTCCATCGTTCAGCTATTTCCCCAAGTGAAAAACTGCATTCCCAAGTGGGGCAGAGTTCAGAGAGGCCCCCTAATGCTCAGAGTGAACTGCAGAGGGCGCCACATGCACGTCTGCCTGCCCAGACCTCTGAACGTGCAGCCTGCTCTCCAGAGCGAACATGCATGAGCATCCAAGCAGAGCACCAAACCTTAAATATGAGCAGATGGGGTCTTCAGAGGGGATTTGTTTGCATTTATACGCAGTAACACAATTTTTAAATATTTATACTTGGGCAGCTGATCTGTGTCAGGAAATCGTTCAGGGTTGTGTTTACTGTGATTTGCATATGGTGTTAAGGGGTAAAGCTTTTGTAGTATACATCATGTTTATATGAGCAGCAGATTCCAAGTAGAATCATACATTATGAATGAGAAGAAGGAGGAATTTCTTTAACCATGCTCTTCCAGGGAAAGGAATAGGACTGTTACGCTGGGAAGTGGACGTTCCCACGATGCAATGCGGCCACACAGTCTTACCGGAGGTGGGCTCTCCATGGTGCCGACGAACTCTACGATGGACCCTCCGCCGTCGACTACCACCACGGAGGTCATGGTGCATTCCCCCAGGTGCGGATGGCGCTCTCAGAACAGGAGGGGCCCCCACGAGTCTGCTCTCGCCCCCTCCCAGCCACCACACCCCAAGGCCCCAACCAGGTGGCCTGCTGGAAAAAGAGAGAGAGAAAGAGAGAGAGGGAGATAAACATGTGCTGGTGTGTCGCTGAAGGTGTCTTCCCGTGGGTGGGTGGGGATGTGTCTGCACAACAACCCCCACTAACATCCTACACTCAAGCTTGAAAGGGAGTCATTTTGAAAGACAGTATATTGTTTTTTTCACTTTTTATTGGACAATAAAGTTTTGAATCTTGAATCTTGCTTGGGAGGAAGAGGCTTGAGTAGAGATGGAACCGATCCTAAGAAAATGGTTACTGAATAAAGAAAAGAAGCAGGCTTGCATGAATGACGCTGGCCGTGGATTTCATCCTATAATGTAGTGTTGTTTTGTTTCAGCAACATGACTATTATATATTCCGATTCTTAGCATACTCAAACAATGCCACTACAGCACCAAATTCAGATAGTTTGCCATATTAATGTAAGGAAACAAATAATTTAACGCAGAGTTATCGGTGTTAGCATATATTCAACATTTGAATAATTGGACCAGAAAAGAAATACATTGTTCCATGTCTAGACTTGATATGAAAAGTTTATATGTTCATTTAATGTGCAGTAATCAGAAGTCACATAAACAGTGAGTAATTACCTGAGTATTTTCAGAGATGCGGAGAAAAACAATGGACAGAAACACGAAAGAGAGGCCTAACGAAATTACTGAGTGAACGCAGTATTCACAAGGAAACGAAAAGAAGTGTATAGCCAACACACCGTGGAAGACGTAAGGGTTTCCAAAAGACATCACAAAACAAGAAGTCAGACGAGCACGTCATGGGGAAAGACTCAGAGGAGCACTGCCTCTCGAATGGCCCAGACTCCCTCCAGCCACGAGAGAAAAGAGCACAGACTTCTGTCCGTTTGCCGCAGTTACGACAGGCCTGAGAACAGACACTTTCTGATATTCTTATTCTTCACAGCACAGCTGTGCGAGCCCCTGCAACGGCAGCGCACTCTCCGGGACGGCAGGCCTCTTGCCTAAGTCCCAGAGTCCCAAGGGCGCGCCTTTGATTAGACGGCAGCTGCTCGCTGATGCGATGCGGGCGGTACCCTGGGAAATGAGACGACGAGGTAGCAGACTCCCGCCAGCCCTCCAGGGCCACCGCTCCGCTACTGCCTCCTCCAGAGGAAAGTCCCAGGCCTGTCTCGGCCTACCTACCACTCCCCCAGCCCCTCTCGACCGGGACAGAGATCCCCTTCCCCACGGAGAGGGGAAACAGAAAAACAAAACAGGAAGAGCTTCAATTACTCCCCCTGCGTGACCGCCGCCTATCTGCGAGGGCTGATGTCACGGAAACGGCCAGCCAGAGCAGCACAGCACGCCCTCTGGTGACAGCCAGGCAGGAAACAGGCCCCGAGGGGATTGTCCCGCTCACCAGCCTGTGGCTATAGCACTCTGCAGAGCAGTAACACCAGCAGTATCTCATTGGCGATTTGCAAAATGGATTTCATCCGTCACAACAGGAGTCTATTTTACAGGGTCTGAATCAAGGCGATTTAGACATGAACACCAATAACTGTCACTGTATTGATACCATCAGACATCGATTAAGCAGACCCAATTGCTAATGTGATTCGCTTAATTACCCTTTCATGTATTAGCAATCTTATTATTAAATCAGCGAGCACAGGAAAGTGAGTTTACGCATGGGAGAAAACAGACTCGTTCTACAAATTCCACTTGTTTATGCTCAAATGAGCTACGACGGTCCTTCCGGATTATGTTACAGCAAGCACAGGGAATTCTGACGTGGTTGGAAGTCTAAGGGAGGAATCTATGCGTGGCAGGCACTCAGGAAAAAAGCCCTGAGTCACACTTCCCCCCCCCCCCCAACCCCCCTTGATATTCGCAAAGAATAGCCCACACCATGAACGTGCGGGGCGGCAGTAGGCGGGGGAGCGTGGAAACTGGGTCTGTGCCACAAACCCACCAGGAAAACAGCAAGCTGGGAGCGTGCAGCTGTTCCCAGTAATACTGGATCCCAGACAACAAGCCCGGAATTCTGCGGGAGGTTCTGTCGACATTAATGCCCATATAAAATGGGCTTGTGCGTCTCACAAATCCAAACCTGTCTCAATTACAGCTGTAGAATCAGCAGGGGAACCAAAGACCATGGGTCTGCTGCTGGATTATACTGAACCTCGTTTTCTAATTGCGCTGCTAGCGAGTTCATTATGCAGATAAGGTCTCTGCTAAATGCTAGCTTACTGAACAATCCTTGTTACAGCAGAGTTAACCCTTTGGATGCCATAATATTGACTGGGTCCCCGGGGACGCATTCGCCGAGCTCCTGCTGAAATATACACC
>JAODKN010000016.1:2071011-2090678 GCA_026774425.1 Petrocephalus zakoni | reverse complement strand
CCCGCGAGTCCGTTTTGGCTGTTTTTGCGCGTAGTGTGAGTGCTCGTCAGCCCCCCCCCCCCCGCCCGATCCGGTGTCCACGCTCCTTGACGGCTGCGCTCCCAAGGCTGGCACGTGTACGGCTTGCTTCAGAGGTCCGACAAGAAGTACGACGAGGCCATCAAATGCTATAGAAATGCACTGAAGTGGGACAAGGACAATCTCCAGATCCTGAGGGACCTCTCGCTGCTGCAGATCCAGATGCGGGACCTGGAGGGATACAGGGTGAGTGCAGCTGCCGGCACTGCAAACTCCTTCCTGTGATGCTTTATCGGTAATGCGGCCTGTTGCTGTTTTAGGTCTGCCTCATCTGGCTGGAATAGTTTGGGACGAGGAATGCTTACTTTCCATCCTTAGATTGATTAGGCCGAACTGCAGGATCGCTTTTTTTTTCGAGTCGAGTCAATAATTGCGAGGCAATTCAAACTTTTGGAGTGATTTCTGTCGTCCCCAAAGTAAAGCGAGTCGTACATTCTGACAGCCGGCGATGGCGACGTGCGCTTCTGTGTGCTTTCAGAGATCAGTTGCTCCCTCCTCTGTGGTGCTGTCTGACCCAGAGAGCGCGCAGAGTAGTGCAGGCCTCTGATCACGCTGCTCGCACACTTCCTACAGGAAACCAGGTACCAGCTGCTGCAGTTACGGCCTGCCCAGCGGGCCTCGTGGATCGGCTATGCAATAGCGTATCACCTGCTAGAGGACTACGAGATGGCTGCCAAGATCATAGAGGAATTCCGCAAGACGCAACAGGTAACGCCGCGTCCCTGGTCGAGCTCCAGTCTGTCCCAACGGCGCGTGAGAGAGTCTCCCCGGTTGCGTTGAGAGCATCGGCACCTGTTTTGATGGAATTTTCTCTCCCTAGACTTCTCCAGATAAGGTAGACTACGAGTACAGTGAGCTCCTGCTGTACCAGAACCAGGTCCTTAGAGAAGCGGAGCTTCACAAAGAAGCTTTCGAGCACCTGGCCACCTACGAGAAGCAGATCTGCGACAAGCTGGCTGTCGATGAGATGAAAGGTGCTCGCTGGGGGGGGGAGGGTCATGTATGTTTGTGGAGCGAAGGCACTGTCTGGCATTAGCTACTCGGTGCGAAGTACCGCAGTATAAACATCCATGACGTGTCCGCTCGCTCTGCAGGGGAACTGCTGCTCAAACTGGACCGCCTGGAGGAAGCCTGCGAGGTCTACCGGCAGCTGCTGGAGAGGAACCCGGAGAACTGGTCCTACTATCGCGGCCTGGAGAAGGCGCTAAAGCCCGGTACGTCTGGAACAGTCCAGCCACTGGAGTACCTGGGAAAGGGTCACGTTATGGGTCCTCTCAGGTCAGGGAAAGCTGTCCCTAAGCACTATGTCATTGTCCCCCCACCCCCATGACGGCTGTGACCACACACCAGGTGGCCGGGATAGATGCTGCCTGGAGCACCGGTATTTGGGTCCAGAAATGGATTCTCACCTCTAAGCCCGTTCAGGAAAATTTCCTGAATACATCACAGAATCAGCTGTTATCTTGGAAAATAGATGGGCATATGTGTCCGTTTGGCCACATACCATGTCAGGACATTTTATAACAAAAAAACACCGAACCGAACTAGTAGTATGTACTATATAGATTAGATTAAATAGATTAAATGTTTTTGACATATGTTGCCTTTTTTGCATTAATAAGGTCTAAGTACCTTGAATATTTTTTGCGCAAGTCTGGACTTGGGTAAATCACAGGCCCCCTATATGTACATCACACAATCCCCTCGCATCGCTGTCATGGTGGGGACTTAAATGCCTGCCCGTGTCTGCTGATGGCTGGGGTGGTGACTGCACGCATATACCCATATCCCATCATGCCTCGTATGTGCAGCCTCCAGGACATGGGGCCCCCAATCCAGTGTTCAGCGTGTGTTTCTCGTTGTAATGTAACCCCCCCCCCCCCCCGTGCATTTGCAGCCAGCGTCGAGGAGAAACAAAAAATCTACGAAGACACGTGGGATAGGTACCCCAAAGCACTAGTGCCAAGAAGACTTCCTCTCAACTTTCTAGCAGGTCGGTGTGGCTTCTCGCCCGCTTGGGCCACTTCTGCGTTTCTCGTTTGTGGCCTCGTAAGTGAACAGAAATGTAGGTGGCCCCAACTTAAATGATCAGCTAAGTTTGACGATCCTTTAACTTTAATCTGTAGGATTTGCTGGTTCTGTGCCTGTACACTTCAAAGTGCCCGTGTGCATTGTGTGTAAAGGCGTGACCTTAATTTCATTTTGTCTGCTGTTGCTCTTAATTGCACTGTCAGCAATGTTGAATGTCAGTTGTTGCGTAATGCTGGTAACTGTATTTACAGCTAATGGGTGGCATTAGTCACAGCTGTTTGGGATATACAGTATTTGTCAACATGCTTGTTTTTTTTTTTTGTCCCTCCCCAGGTGAAAAGTTTAGGGAATGTTTGGACAGATACCTGCGAATGAACTTTAGTAAGGGCTGCCCTCCGGTTTTCACCACGCTGAAGTCTCTTTACAAAGACAAGGAGAAGGTGAGCAGCGCTGTTCTCATAATGACGCCTTGCACCCGCCCCTCATCCATAGGGGCTTCCGTTATATTAATAGACCGCTGGCTGTGTTAATGTTCTCTTATACCATGGACACATGAGACTACATCTTTCCAATAATGTGTTATGAAGATTAAGCAAAGACAGAGAGTGGGATTCTTTGGAGGCGTATTTACCGCCCCCCCCCGGGGCCGACTATGGTGGCAGCGCCATAACTAATAATCAGAAACCTTAATTTAAGATACTTTATGACAAATAACACAGTAAATTAACATTTTCCTAAAATGCATAAACAAAGGAGCATGTTGTGATGTTTTTTTCTCTCAGGGCTGATTTTCTGAAGTGCGCCACGACTAAATAACTATGCTTGTTTGTCAGAATTGAGAAAAATATTACAAACATTAATGTCTCCATTCAAATACGCCCGCGCTCAACAAACAAACGTCCGCATTTATACAAAATCATTAAAATAGCCAGCGTGCACATTCCCCCATTGCATCTCACCTGTCGGCACGCCTACAGGTGTGAGCTTCTGCGATGCCAGTGACGAGTACGTTAGAGGAGGACATGAGCTGTGTGTGAAAACCCTGACCGACTTAAACGGCACACGGAATCAGGCAGTTTGTGTTTGCTAGTTGCACAATGGCACGCTCTTATTTGAAGGAGCTCCGTCATTACCCAACAGCAGCAATTATTGGAAATTGATTCATCCTCCGATTTAAGATCGCGACGGCGTTTGAACACTTAAGAAGAAATTGTTTTAAAGGCTGGCACATAGATAGATAGATACTTTATTTATCCAGAAGGAAATTTAGGAAGTCAATTATTATAATTATTATAAGTTTACATAAGCTAACTGTTTTTAGTCATGTTAATAAAGTTAAAACAAATTCCCTGTTCTATCGTACTTACCGTTCCTATTGCTTTCAACAAACGGAAACTATAAATGACATGTTTTTGTCTCATTTCATACTGACATTCAGCACTAGACAGGCCTGCTGGCTTGCTGATTTAGCTTTTGGATGTTGAATTCCATTCATGACCACAGCTGTTTGCCCAGATAGAGAGAACTGAACCGAAACTTTGATATGACAAGTAATAACTCTGTTTATTAATCTCAAATGAATTAACACATAGGTCACACCGAATCATGTTTTGTGCTGCTGATATATACAGAAAAGTGTGAACATGGCAAGGCATCTCCAGTATGTCTTAGAAGGCCTCATGCCCCAGCTTAATTGCCCTGGTAACCACCATCTCTTCTCCTTTGTTCCTTCAGGTGACAATAATCGAAGAATTAGTCGTAGGGTACGAAACATCTTTAAATAGCTGCCGTATGTTCAGTCAGGATGGTAAGTGCTGCTGCTCGCTTTGGAAGCCTCAGTTATGCGAGCTGGGAGGGAGCAGAAAGGTGGACCATCTGGGGGTCCCTGACTGGGCTGGGAGGCACTGACTGAAGCATTGTCTAGGCTGTTGATAATTGAGACTCCACGAAAGTACGTCGCCTTATCTGGTGGCTTTTAAGTGGATGCAATAAATGTGAATTCTCTTTGGCTTCCTCTGTGGGGTTCTCTCCGTTAGAGCAGCGTCTGTGGACGTCTCCAGATGAGTGTGTCTGCTTCTTTCTCCTCCTAGATGACGGGAAGGAGGAGCCCCCCACCACGCTGCTTTGGGTGCAGTACTTCCTGGCTCAGCACTACGACCAGATCGGCCAGCAAAGCCTGGCCCTGGAGTACATCAACACCGCCATCGACAGCACGCCCACGCTCATCGAGCTCTTCCTCATCAAAGCCAAAATCTACAAGGTAGGGGTGCCTGCGCAGCCCATGTGCCCCCCTGATTGTCAGGAGGAGCTTCCAGCTTGATGTTTGGTGCCTGTGTGTAAGCGCTTTATGGGGGGCTCAGGGGGGCTCATCGCATCTCATACTGGTTCGTAGCGGGCAGAATGTTAGTGCTGGGCCAGGCTTAAGTAGCCTATGTGCCCCCCATCACCCCGCTCTCTCCACCTCTCGCCCCCCCCTTTCCGCGACCGCAGCATGCCGGCAACATCCGCGAGGCTGTGCGGTGGATGGACGAGGCCCAAGCTCTGGACACGGCCGACCGCTTCATCAACTCCAAGTGCGCCAAGTACATGCTGAAGGCGGGCATGGTGAAGGAGGCGGAGGAGATGTGCTCCAAGTTTACGCGGGTGAGGGAGCCTTGCGGCCGGCGCGCTGCAGAGGCGCGTCTCCTAGGGGAGCTCTTGTGCTAGCTTTCTTCTGCAGTTAAGGCAGAAAACTTTTAATGTCTTCTGGGTTATAAGATATGGAGTCTTCTGCTATTTTGCGACTAACGTCTTAACAAAAATATACCATATTGGTCAGTATTAAATGTCAACCTAGTCCTGAAGTGACGAAGGAACAGAGGTGGAAATTTCAGGTCCAGAGACTGACAATCCAGGCGCATTGTGCTTCTGGCTGCCAATAGAGAATAAAGAGTCACAGTCACAGAGTACTCAGCGGGCCGAAATAAAATCTCTGTCTGGATTTCTGGACTTCTCTGAAATTTGGCTCCCCTACTCGGCAAAGTAACCCTCCTGCCTGAAAGCACGATTTAAATCCTGTAATTGGATGTTTCCCCACAGGAGGGCGCATCTGCAGTGGAGAACCTGAATGAGATGCAGTGCATGTGGTTCCAGACCGAGTGTGCGCTGGCCTACAATGCCATGGACAAGTACGGCGAGGCGCTAAAGAAGTGCCACGAGATCGAGAGGGTATGCAGTCGCCCGCCGCGCCCGCCTCCGACGGGCCGCCCTCACGCGTGGGCCTTTCCCAAACTCGCTCCACTTCTGCCCCTTCCCAGCACTTCGTGGAGATCACGGACGACCAGTTTGACTTCCACACGTACTGCATGAGGAAGATGACCCTGCGCTCCTACGTGGATCTCCTCAAGCTGGAGGACGTGCTGCGCATGCACCCGTTCTACTACAAGGCCTCGCGGACGGCCATCGAGATTTACCTCGCGCTGCACGACCACCCGCTGACCGACGAGAACAAGGAGCTGGAGGCCGATACGGGTAGGCGGAGGCTGAGGATCGGGGCCGGATCGGGCCTCGGGCGGTACCTGTCAGACTGACTCGTCTCTGTCTTTCTAGCAAACCTTTCTGACAAGGAGCTCAAGAAGATGCGGAACAAGCAGAGGCGAGCTCAGAAGAAGGCACAGCTGGAGGAGGAGAAGAAGAACGCAGAGAAGGAGAAACAGCTGAAGAACCAGAAGAAGAAAAAGGAGGAGGACGACGAGGAGATCGGCGGCCCCAAAGAGGAGCTCATTCCAGAGAAGCTGGCTAAGGTGTGCTAGGGAGGGGGGCAGGGGGCACTGGGCTTCCAGGGCTGAGGACTTGGATGCTCTGGTTGAGTTGCAGGACTTTGCTGAAGTTCCATGTTGTTCTCTGACAAATAGGTGGACAATCCACTGGAAGAAGCGGTGAAGTTCCTGACGCCGCTGAAAACTCTGGTGAAGAATAAGATAGAGACCCATCTACTGGCGTTTGAGATCTACTTTAGGAAAGGTGAGCGGCTAGTGTTTGAAAGATTTGGGCTGTTTCTGGCTGGGTGGTTCACCCAAACTATGCGAATCTTTGACCAAAGCAGGAAGGCGTTTCACAAAATAACTGATCTGCTAAAATAACTCCATCTGCTTGGAGAAATAAACCCATAGACTCAAGGTGTGTTAACTTGAATGTAGTTTCAATTTGTGCCCCACAGAGAAGTTCCTGCTGATGTTGCAGTCTGTGAAAAGAGCCTACTCCATCGATAAAGAAGATCCGTGGCTCCACCAGTGTGTCGTTCGCTTCTTCAAAGCGGGTAGGTCCAGGTTCTGCTGCGCCCCTGCAGCTCTGGATCCACTTGGTGGCCCAGCCAGCTCACTGCTGCCCTCTGCCTGCAGTTTCTGAGAGCAAGGGCCTGGCGGAGCCAGTGAGCACCGTGCTGAAGCGGGAGATCTCCCACCTGTTCGGCGAGAGCAACCCCAAGCGCTTCAATGAGGTGTTCCTCAACAAGCACTCCGGCTCCATCCCGCACAGGCTGGCAGGTCTTTGGCTCGTCTCTCGTCATTTCTGGTCTTTCTCGTTGACCAATTGAGAAGAACCCTGCCTCTAAAACTGCGGTTTTCCCCCCACAGCTGCCAAAATGATGTTCTACTTGGACTCGTCGACAGAGAAGAAGGCCATCGAGCTGGGTATCGCCCTGGATGAGTCCCTCAGCAACCGGTCAATTCAGGTACAGCTTCTGTGCCTTATGCAAACACACCTTCAACACCACTCTATAGTTAGCCAGAGAATGCATAGATTGATGTAGCGTGTGGCTCAGCCGGTTAGGACGCTGTGCCTGCGAACGGGAGGCCGTCTGTTCCCATCCCAGGGTCAGCAGAGTGGTGTCCCTGTTGGTACTGTGAGCAGGGCTGACTTAGACTGGCTCTTAACTTTGTGACTCTGGCACGCGGACGGCTCGCGGTTTTTAGCTCGCGACCGTGCCTTTTTGTTGCTATCGGGTACATTTCGTTTCCGGGCCCATCTCCACTTCCTGTCCATCTCCCACCCCCGGCAGATTTGCACGGAGGTGCTGGCGAGCCTCCGCAATGGCGGCCTGGGGGACGGCAAACCCGTGGCGGAGACCTACAGGACGGACTGTCACAAGATCTTCCCCTACGCACTGGCCTTCATGCCACCCGGCTATGAGGAGAACATGAAGATCGCGGTCAACGGCGACGCGTGCGGCGAGCCCGAGGAGCTGGCCAATGATATGTGAGGGGGGGCGGCAGGGAGGGGTGGAGCCGAGCGGTGGTGGTGGGGGCGGGGTGGTTGGGGCAGGTGGCTGCGGTTTGAGTTCCTCGGTGGCTGGGGAGGGGGTTATTGTTACAGCCCCTGTGAGGCTGTGGCCTGGATGGACGCGATGGCATTGTATTTGAGAAGAGAGAGACAATAAAATGGCCATTTTACTTTTTTTAAAAAAGGAGAAAAAAAAATCTCGATGACTACTCTCTAACTAAAAATAAACTGTGTAAACGGATGGAACAGGTGTGCAGGCAGTGAGCAGGTTTTTCTGATGGAGTGGACCCAGGTCTCTTTTGTCAAGCATGGTAGTACATGTATGCTTCCCATATTTTTAATGTTATTTAATTTATAAAAGAGTTGTATAAAAAAAGAGGTAATGGTCCTGACAGCTGAGTGGGTGCGTGCCAAAAAAGGAGGAAAAGATGAACTCAGGGCATAGCATTGAAACGGAGATGGATTGTACTTGGGAAGGCGATTCACAGCGCAGCACTGGATTCCTGGTCTGAGTCAGCGTAATATGGACACCGTGATCAGAAGGACGTCTCCTGGGAGACTGAGGTCAGAGGTCACCTGGAGTGCAGCGAAGTTGGCAACTGTACCCTCGAATTCCCCCCACGCCCCCTTTTCTCCAAAATGTGAAGGGGGGGTCACTGTAAGACAAAGCTGCATCTTTGTAAAGAAATAAGTTTTTTTGTCCCAGTGCGGTGAGACGTCACCCTCTCGGTGTCCTGAGGCCTCCGCGGATTGCTGCGGCTTCCGGACGGAGCCATGTCTAGGTCACCCTGGATTGTAAATACACAGGCCTGTACACGCCAACGGAGAAAATACTGCGTCATTTACATCAATGATCAGCTGTTCATTTTCACTGTAGATCTGCCACCCACCCCTCCTACCCCCAAAAGGCTCAAAAATATAGCATTTGTTGCCTTAGCCAGTTCCATAAAGGTGTCTGCACATTACCCCATTGATAGCTCTCCTACACATATCTATGGGATCCCCTTTTCGGTTTGTAAATTCTCTACTTTGTACCTTTGCAGGAAAAGTGGTCTAAATGCCCCCCCGTCTAGATCAGGTTATTTCCTTTTCATTTGTTTAAAAAAAATAAATTGCCTTTGTTTCCGAACAGAAGGTACCAAATAAACAATGCAATAAAGTGTTTTGAAAAAATACGTACATGACTATTCTGGAGTGTTCTGCGGTGGGGGGGGGGGGGTGTCTGCCTGTTTCCATTACAAGAGTTTGATGAGCTTGTGCGCTACTCACTGTACACTGTTTTGGCTACAAATTCTGTGTCAATGAGGTTGCAGGGTGGCGAGGCTGCCTTTTGCGTTGGGTGTTTACATATTGCTCTGATGTGTGGACCAGCCTGTCCCCAGGGTGTAGATTGTTACAGTTTGTTGGTTTTGCCCCATAGATAGGCTGTCAGCGTTTGTATACTTTTATGTGAGCAGAGACACCTCGGGGCATCGCACATGAATCTCCAGGTTGATGGAGAGGAGGAAGGCCTTGCTTTCAGAAGACAGAACCTGTATGTTGGACCGTGCTGGGTTCCTGCCCCAGAATGTACCGTTACCTGAAAAAATTCTGCAAGTGTAGAGGAACACATTCAAGCCCACATAACCTCCCTGTTTTCCCTGACCGTGGAAACACAAATTCCATAATAAATGGAGTTTCTGGCACTTAATATTTTTGACAACCACTGCTTTCCATGAATGTCCACTAGGAGGCACAGCCGGGCTTTTTAAAGAAATAAAGAGCTTTGGAGATGACAGAATATGCTTGTGTGTGTGGATTTTGTTGTGAGACTCTAATCTGCTTTCACAGCTACAGTCTGACATTGTCATAAAAAGGGTAGTTTTTGTTCCCCAAGGCACAAAAATCAATTCTGTGCCTTTTAAGGTACATTTACTTACGGCTAGGGTACAACTGGCAGACAACTGAGCGTACAGCCCTCAAAAGGTACAAATCTTTTTTACACACTGGTCTGTGGATCATGTAAGAGCTTCAATACTCTGACTGGCCAGATGCATGCATAGTTTACAGCTTGTGTTTCAGCTGGGCCGCATCTTCCTGCTGCTGACACACGTTCTGAGAGCTAAGGAACGTGTGGTCCAGGTTAAGGTAAGTGGTCAGAAACTCCGGGAAGTCACTCTTCTGTACCACCTCCAGGAACATGCGTACAGCAGTGAGTAACATCTCCGGGCTTCTGTGGGGAAGAGAGGCCACACCTGTAGGACCTACAAAGCATTTTGATCTTTTACTAGAGTAGTATTTCACCAGCATGATGGCGGTTTGTTCTGGAATGTTTCTTGTGGTTAGCCGATACATTTATAAGCATGCTTCTCTTGGCTGTGATTTAATTAGCTAGTCTTCCATCCTCTGCTTGTCCTACTCAGGGTCGCGGTGGGGGTAGGACCTATCCCAGAGGCTATAGGCACAAGGCTGGAAACAATCCAGGATGGGGCACCAACGCATCACAGGGTGCGCGCACACACACAAACCTATGGGAAATTTGGCAACCTGAATTAACCTCAGCATGTTTGTGCACTGGGGGTGGGAGGCTGAAGCACGCCAAGCTGGCTGGTGTTGATCATTAGTCTGATTACCTTGTCCCGAGTGGTCCCCAGGCGGATGGGACGCTGCGCGTGGGTTTACCTGTAATTGCGCCTTTGCTGGACCTTCATCTCTCCAAGCAGCTCTTGGGCCAGGCTCCTCACCAAACCCCTGGTGACCACCCTCTCGTCATCTTCCAGTCTCGCCCGGTGCCTGATCCACTGCCAGACCTGAGGCAGAGACAGAGGATGGGCAGCTTTTCGCGCAAGGGCGCCCAGCCACACCCAGGGCTACGAGCCGGTTAGAACCTGGATCCCTGGAGGCGTCACTCAACCAAGCCCCTGAATGCCAGGGTTCAAGAGGACAAGGCAGTCCAACCGCAATGTCCTTGTTCCTCATTTCCTCGACTTTTATCGGTTAGTTACATTAGTGAAATGCAAAGTGGACTTCTTGCTCTTAATATTGAGAAGACCATGGATTGATGGTCTTGAATTATCATCTGGGTGTCATTCAGTTTAACAGGGGCGTCACCCAGCTGTGACATTCAGGACTGCAGCTCAAAACAAATCCGAATGAGCCCCGAGTGATTTGTTTAGCTTAGATGTTTTAACAGCCACGCTCTGTTTGATAACCGGGTCGAAGCCCCAGCTGTGTTAAGGTCCTAGCAATGCTCCTACGGTTTAATTTAGGTTTTTTTGTTTTGCCTGGGATCTAGAGATTTCCGCAGTGGCAGAATCCTCCACTTGCCCCCGGTAGAAGAAATGCC
Organism: Petrocephalus zakoni; assembly: GCA_026774425.1. Lineage (NCBI taxonomy): Eukaryota > Metazoa > Chordata > Actinopteri > Osteoglossiformes > Mormyridae > Petrocephalus > Petrocephalus zakoni. The sequence goes on along the minus strand of JAODKN010000016.1, from coordinate 2,079,985 downwards.
CTCGGCCTGTGAAGGTAAACAGGGAAACGGTGAAGAGGCGACCCTGCACCCACCCGAAATTAGAATTCCAGTACACTTTCTGTGCAAACATATCCTTTATCTGACGCAATTACTAACACCAAGTGTCTAAAAGTCAAGATCTATTAGATGATTATGTAGCTTTCTAATATCCATCCTTCAACCCTAACTTATCCAGAAGAGGGTCACGGTCAGCCTGGAACCATGTGCCAGGAATCACAGGCCAGCACCCTGAACAGGAGTGCCAGTTTAAGGGTGATTCAGAGAGCGCTTCGCCTAATGGTACGTGTCGGAGGAAACCAGAATACTCCGAGGAAAGTCTTATTGTGTCACCTACCGACGCCACAAAGCCCGAATGCTTGATCTGTGTTCAAATGGAATCCACAGCCTTTTCATCAGGTTGACCAATGCATGGACCACAAATTTTACAATCGCTAATGGACAGGAAAACCTCTTACCGGTCAGCCATGCCTCAATAAAAAGGATTCCCACAGCAATATTGTGCTTCAGTCCATAGAGGGTAACCCCACCCTAAAATAAGCAATAATTTCCAACTATGAATGATCTTTTTATACTAAGAATTTATACATTGCAGGACTAATGTACTTACCTGGACAGTGGTTAAAGGATAGGAAATATATGGTTTTTAATTATTATTTATTTATCTCTGTGTAGATATCGTTTGTGCCTTAAGTTTCTCTAGAAACTTTCCATGCTGCATGAGTTGCATACCATAACAAGTCAGTGCCTGACTTAATGCTCACGTAAAATGGCTTCCGACTGAGTCACCATCAGACCTACCGCGGGCATGGTGAGCAGATGTGCAGAGGTCACCGCAAAGTCATCCCGGAGTTCGAGCATCTGATTCTCCCCACTTGTGTGCATCTGGAACAGCTGGGGAGACAGACACTTAATCACAAACCTAGTTCACGGCAGCACTACGCCAACTGGAGGGTAACAGCGGTACTGCACCTACTCTTTGCATTGGTTCAATGAGGTCCAGGTCGTAGACCATAAAACCGTCCACTCCAGCTCGGATTTCCAGTAACTTTAATCTAAAAAAAGGAAGGAAGTCTCCAGTAATTAAAAAAGCATTCCACACCAAACAGTTTTATGTAATTATCCATCAATCTTCTATAACTGCCTGTCTTATTCAGGGTCACAGGCGGTCCAGAGCCTGTCCCGGAGGCTAGCAGAACAAGGCAGGGAACAACCCATCGCAGGATGCATGCAGATCAACGAGCAATTTGGGAGCTCTGAATAACCCCAGCATGTTTATGGACTGCAGGGGGAATCGCCATGATGACATGGAGAGAACGTGCAAACTCCACACACATGGAGTCATGGGGGAACCTCAAACCCTGGTCCTAGAGGTGTGAGGCACCACAGCAGTTCCCACGGCCTACCTGGTGACAGTGGCCAGGACCTTCCTATAGAGGGCGCTGTCTTTCCCTTGCGGTGGCACCAGCTGGGCCGCCATGCCCCCAGTGGCTAAAGCCCCGCGCCGGTGACACGTCTGAACCAGCAGGTCCATGTAGCTCCTCAGGAACCTCTTCTCCATGTTCACATATTTGCTGCGGTCGGGAAGCAGGAAGGCTGGGCGCTGACCTGCAAATTCGCGAGTCTGACCACCTCAGGGACCACAGGGACATGCAGGAGGTCAGGGCTGTAGTACAGTATGGTCAAAAACGAAGGCCATAAGAGACCTTTTTGGAGAAGTGATTGAGCAGCGGGCCAGTGTCAAAAGAGGAACCCAAATCCAAAGCCTCCAAGCCAAAACTTCCTTAGCAAAACTTCAGTTCTTTAAAATTTGAGGTCCCTAATTCTGTCCATTTCGGCTGGTGTATACTATGGTATCGTGTGCCAAGGCGGAGTAAGACCTGCACACCAGAACTGAGGATCCCGAGCTTAAAAGGACTGTGCACTGGGTTCACCTTGGCTGCACGGCAGAGCCAATAGCCAGGCGGTGTGAGAGGCATAATGCCACTTCTCATTTGCCGGGGAGAGCCGGGGATGATGTCGCACCCGAGGTAACCGCGTCCCAGTAAAGTCAGAAAGCCATTTAGCGAAACCAGGGCCCTTATCCTGGTAAGCAAGAAATCTGCCTTTCTGAGTCAGGCCTCAGTTCTGGCTCGTTTAATGGTTAGCCATTGTTGACATCAGTCGATTATTTTGTGCATAAAAACACTGCAGAAATATGTCCACAGAGAGCGGTTGGACTGTACTGTGTCTACAACCGATTTAATGAACCACAAATAAGATGGAATAATAAGATTCAAATGGAATGCAGCATAAGATCTCACTAAATGAGAGTTGTTTTCTCACCAAACTTGTTGACAAAAGATGCAGAGTAATCCCAGATCCCGCAGTTGAGGCCCGCAGAGTGGTCCCGTAGTTCATACAGAATCTCGTCCATTTCAAATGTGGCCAAGACGTTCTCTATCAGGACGGTGGCCTTGATGCAGCCAGACGGCAGGCCCAGCTGGTGTAGGACACGTTTGGACCGAGGTGAGAGGCAGCTTTCATTCTGTGTTAACGCAACAGGGGGCACTCTGGTGCCACCATGCAACAGAAATGGCCTTACTATAGCTAAGGTAGTCCTAAAAGGCCGTGAATAGCCATGAATTATGATAAACTTATTTTGGCTCAGTGTTACATCATCCTGAAAAAAGTCTGCTAAACCAAACAAATGTGACCAAATATTGACGAATTCCAACAACGAGGCTGAGAAACATGCCCTTGGCAATCTTGACATGGTTTTAAAAAGGCAAATTATTGAAAACATCTGCCTTAGGATGATGGGAAGCAAAAATGGTCTCTGAGTAAGAAATCAAAGCCTTTCCCCTCACCTTCTCTTCTGCCCAGAAGAATATTTTGTTCCAAAGTCGTGCCTCATTGTAGCATTCAATCTATGGGGAAAAATGGTAAATAACCCCTAGATTGCAGCTGAGGAGCGATTTAAGATGAACACCGATCTTCTACAACAGTGTTTCCTGATCTGGCCTTTGGGGACTCGTAGTCAGTCCACATTTTAGCTTCATCCCTGTAAAGGAGTTGAGAGGGAGCAAAAACATGGACCGTCTATTGGTCTCCGGGGACCAGATTGGGAAACACGGTTCTAGAAACAGTTATATCATATAATTCTCAATAAGGAGACATAAAAAAAAATGCCGTGAGATCTTTGCTTCAGCTGTGAGACATGGCAAAGTCACAAGCTGCGAATGGAATTTCAAGGCTTGTCAAGAAGAAGACGGTTTTGTTCCTTTCCAAAGGCAATCTGTCCTTCTTCTCAAAACAGCATGAAACATGAAGCGCAAAAAATGCTGGTTTTTCACCCGAGTCATTAATAGATATACATTTTAAATCTAGATATCTCTTGGGACGTCTGAGCCTGGTGAATTTTGAGAAATTCAGTATCTAAGACAATGTTCTGGATGAAAGATGGCTCCTTTTTAGCAGAACTGGAGCTCAAACAACAAACCTACAGAACATGCTAGACAGATGTGTAAAAAAAAAACAAGAAAAAAAACTGTTTATGGTAAAACAAACAAACAAAATCTGCCTTTTGATTGCATCTGAACCTAAATAATAATAATCATATGCTACAACAAATTTACTCATATAAATTCACCGTACAGACTTTTTAATAATACAGCGCGGAGAAACCTTTAACAGATGAGAACAAATTCCAGCATGGTACCTTGGACAGATAAAAGAACGGCCCACTCTCGTTCTGGAAAAGCAGCTTCCCGTTGTGGAACACCAAGAGGCCAAAATCAAACAGCGCTCCTGGAACCTCCTTCCCATTGACCTGGAAAGACACATCCGGATTAGGGTGGTGTACTAAACCTCCTCACTTCAGCATGGTCTCACCAGAGCCCAGCAGCGTATGCTCAGTACCATCATGTTGTGCTCCACCATGTTCCAGGCACGTGGTCGGAGCATGAGTACAGGAGCCTGGGATATGGCAGGAACATCTGGAGAGGTAAGGAGAAGGGAATCACATCTGGTTACTATGGCGATAGCCTTTCGGCTCGGCTCAGATCGTAACGCAAGAGGATGCCACAGAAATGTTCCTCACATTTGAGTTTTGTTTCTGACCACAAGCATTTCAGCTCATCCCTGAACCCCTGAACGGCGTAATGAATAAGCTAGGAAAAACTCACCGTGAAACTGATTGTGCACGGCCTTGTAAACATTGTAAAGGCCTTTAATCTGATTGTAGTATGTGGGACAATTTCCATCGTCAAAGTCAACCTTGAGGAAAAGACAGAGACAGACAAGAGAGAATCATTTAATAATAAAAACAATAGCTGACTGAAAAACACAAAAAAAACACAAACTGCTATATACAGGCCCGTCTCCAGTAGCTTTAACATCAAGTTTATTACATTTTTGATGGGAAGTAATTACATGTTAGTTCTGGAGTGAATCCAGGAAGCCACGGTCAAACGCATTAAGGAAACTGCCTCTTATTACTTAATTAGATCCTGCAGGAATCGCAGAGGGTCCTAATAACAGCCGAATGAGAGAGAAAGCAATATGTCCATTTACTGATTATCTATGAGCGTCATTTCCTGCTTCTGAGAGGATGTTAGGAAGCAAACTCTCAGCTCCTTTTCTGAGGGGGGTGGGCTGCGAGGTTAAAAAAAGGTTCCAAGTTTTTATATCCTCTTTCAAAATTGCGGCACTCTTAGCCATTTGGTCATTGACCAGTAGTTAATGCTGCCCATTGACCATACCTGGATTCCCTGTGCTGGAGAATTTAGGCCCAGTTTGAAGCGTTCCGTGTCACACGGTGCCAAGTCCCCGATGTCCACGTGCCTCCTCTGCAGTCGCTTGGGTACGGGCTGGACCCTCCAGGTGTCGTCACTACGGATGTGAGCAGTGTCCTCAGAGAATGTTGGCAACTCCCCCGTCAAGTTGAGGTGGACCTTCCTTGCAATTCTTTGATTGAGTATCTGAAGGTCAACAAAGGAGCAGTCATCTTAAGCACCTCCTTCAGAATTCTCTTCATAATTTCACGATGGAGGAGGATATAAATGATGTGATGCTTGCTAGCCGACGTGTTACCTTTATGAACATAAAACATATCTACTGTTTCTCAATCAAAAAGATCCAATACTAATTAAAAAGGACAAAAGTACTTTCAGATAAATAAGCCACTATGGTCAGTATGCCCACCTGCTCAACCCCTTGCTCAAAGGTGGAAACCAGCTCTGCCAAGAAAAGCAGAGATTCGGCACTGAAGAGGGTCTCAAATTCCTCTTTTAGATCTTGAGGGGGGGGCTCCAGTTCCACTCCTCCAAGAGCCTGATGCATCAAAGAAAGCATCATCTGGTGTGCATTGCCAGATTACTGCCCAGTCATAGCGACCCGCAGCCAATCCTTCATACAGCTCGAGGACGTTCCAGCCCAGGATACACGTTCCTCGTTCACAGCGTGTGCAATGCACGGTTACCGATTCCTGCCAACACCGTGTCGTTAGGACAACACAAGCAGTTTGTCCCAAACTCAAACCCACGAACCTTGATGACTCCCAGTTCGTACTGGAAATGATACTAGTTATGGCTTTTGGAGACCAAGTTCGCACATTCTGCTTGGATATTCCGTTTCCAGTAGCGTCAGTAAAACAGTCAGATGGCCATGGGGAGCAGTTATATTTATAGGGATGGCCACGCCACATTGTCTCTATTCTGTGGCTCCGCTTTGACAATAAAATGTACATTTCATTTTTATTATTTTGATGTAGGGTGGCGATACATTTACTGGGGCCTCGTAGATGTACCATTTCATTCTCTACCACATCCATTAAAAAATACTTGTACCTTTCACCTGTAAATTAGGCTCACTTTTAAAACTTCTGTTAGTATAGCCACTTTTGTTAATCTGTGATCCAGCCTTCAAATATCAACATGTTTACATCTGCAACGTGATTGGTGTATATCTGTTAAATATTACATATATCGTTTTCTATCGTTTTTTAGCGAAATGCATTCACAACTACTACATTTCTAAACTAGAAAATAGTTTCCTTTAGGCACATGGTGCGTACTTACAGCCATTTTCACAGGACGATTCGGTGGCGCAGATGCAGGACTTTGGAAACGAGCAGAGCTTATATTTAACCAGAGTGTTTACCGTGAGACTAGAGGTTAAACGTCCCGAAAGACAGTCGACTCCTATAAAATAATACAGCTTTAATTGTATAAAAAATAACCGGCGTTTGGGCCGTTTACATGATCTTCTGGGATTATTCGAATTACTCTATAATTTAAGACTCAGTTGATAGTAAATTGTTATAGGGTAATGTCTAGACCTGGCAGTAGTAATCTTGAATTAATTGTGGGGAAAGTCCTGGGTGATTCTTGAAGTCTTGAAGTGGCTCAAGGTACGACACTTTGGGAAAAGTGCACCAATTCAGCGAAGCTGTGGAAACAGAGAGGAAAATACCCAGAGAGGGACAGGCAGACGCTAACTGGATAAGCGGTTATTAAATGGGAACCGTTCAGGGTAAAGATCGTGTGTAATTCGGGTAATTCGCCCATCGGACCTTTTAACGATGGCAAAGAGACGGCGGTACAGTTCCAGCCTTGCGCGTTCTCGCGATACGCGTGCACAGCGCGGCCGTGGCGAGCGGGCGGCGCGCACCCGGCGGCGCGCATATAGAGCGGTGCGCTTTTTACTGGCCGCGGTTCGTGTGAATGGCCGAGCGCTGAGTGGCAAACTGACTTACACCGGCTCTGAAGCTTCCGAGGAAGGAGCAGTACTTGTGACCGGTATGTCAGAGACGGAGTCGTCCCTCGATCTGACCACGTCGCTGTCCGGAACGTGTCCGCAGCTCCGATCGCGGATCTTCAAAATCATCGTGATCGGAGACTCCGGGGTGGGGAAGACCTGCCTCACCTACAGGCTGTGGACCGGCCGGTTCCCGGGGAAAACCGAAGCCACCATCGGGGTGGACTTTCGGGAGAAAGCCGTCGAGATCGAAGGAGAGAAGATCAAGGTGAGTGACGCGCAGATGCCCCCCTTGGGATTGGGAACACGTGGGGACTTGTTGGGCTGTGATGAATGAAAGTAAAACCGCTCCGCCCGTTTTGTGTGCTTTATGCTGCCTGCCTTGAAATTTTGGTAAATGTATTAGAACTTGCATTCAGTTTATTGAATATACCAAGTCTCAAACAAACGGTAAAGTTTACACGTCTGGCGCTTACAGATCATACTTGTTTAAGTCAAACAGTGGTTGGCAGACTACTGCCAACGAATCGGATACATTTGACACATTGTGCAAATTATTAATTTCACCTTGAAGTTTTTTCTATATACCATATACCGCTTGGTATGTCTTCTTTAAACAAAGTTAACCTCCCCCCCCCCCCTGTAATTGTCGTGTCGATTTCCAAAACAAACTTTAGGACCGTAGGTATTATGCATAGCACGTTCTAGCTGCCCTATGCCATGGCTTTTGATGAGCATATCATTTATGCATGGGTCTATTTAATATTATGGTTGAATTATAACGTTTTATTTGGTAGTATCCTACGTGCCTTATGTATCTTGTGGTTAAACTGCAGTTCTTGAAGTCAATGTGAGATGATATGAAAATACATTTTGATTCCACCGTGTTATGTATGCAATTTCACTTTTTAAACTTACTTTCTAAATTAAATGTACCTTTCCAATGCTACCACCCAAAAATCGCTGATTGGAAGAATGGTATAGTAAAACAATGAAAAAGCGCCATGCCAAACCAACTTCACAGTACAAAATTGGAAACTTTTGCAAAGTAAATGGACATTTTAAAGATGCAGACGGGCATCGGGATGGCAGATGCCGCCCACGGCACATGCTTGTTTGACAATTACTCACTTGCCCCACCACTGTTACACAACACGATGTTCCTCTTTGCGTTGAACCGCATTGTGTTCAGACATGCTTTTTTTTTTTAAATCCAAAACGCATTTTAATATAAAGCATATTATTCCATAAGCCTGTGACTTGCACTACGGGCGACTAAAAGCATTTTATTTCTTATACATTGCTCTTTTGTCTCCGGAACGGAGGGATGGCTGAACAGATGATTTGAGGTGAATCACTGCCGGACTGGGCTGCCGGAATAGCAGAACTGGGCAGCGTGCGCCGGCCGGGCCGGGCTGCTGGTGACTCATCGGCTTGCTCAAAAGTACGGGGAAACTTTTTTTGTGATTATATTTTTTTTTATTTGTGGGGAATTTCTTAAAAACACACACGTATGAAAACGCATGCCTGACCATAGAAAATATCAGGAGTCCCCTCCCCCTTAATTTGAATACTGTTACCGGTTGTTTATATGGTTCTGTTATCTACATAATACCAGTCAAAAGTTTGGACACGCCAAGCCGCCTACAAAGGACAGTGATGGTGTCGCATCACATGATCTGGCCACCTGACCTGTGAAGGAAAAGCGGCCAATGAGAGCGCAGCATGTTTACATAAGAAAGTTACAAAGGAGAGGAGGCCATCTGGCCCATCAAGCTAGTTTGGGGAGCCTTCCACTAGTAGCTCAGAGATGTTAAAACCTTATCTAGCTCTGCTTTAGAGGAACCCAAGGATTTAGCTTGCACTATGCTAACAGGAAGACTATTCCATACTCTAACTACACGCTGTGTAAAGTTTTTTTCTCAACTCCAGTTTGAAATGTTCACCCACCAATTTCCAAATATGGCCACGAGTTCTTTCATTTGAACTAATGTTGAAGTAACTATTTAATTGGACAGCATCAAGACCTGGTAGGATCTTATATACCTGGATCATGTCCCCCCCTTAGTCTCCTTTCCAGGCTGAACAGATTGAGCTCAGTTAACCTTACCTCATAAGACATTCCTTTTAGCCCAGGAATCATTTTTGTAGCCCTGCGTTGAAACTTTTCTAAGGCAGCAATGTCCTTTTTAAGGTAAGGTGACCAGAACTGCACACA
>JAODKN010000016.1:2028445-2041500 GCA_026774425.1 Petrocephalus zakoni | reverse complement strand
TGGACTGGCATCCCGCCCAGGGTGTACCCCAGCCCCGTGCCCTGTGATGGACTGGCATCCTGCCCAGGGTGTACCCCGGCCCCGTGCCCTGTGATAGACTGGCATCCCGTCAGCCTGGGGTGTACCCGTAGCTCTCCTTCTCATCTCGCTGTTCCGGCACCATGACACTGACACAAGGCCGTCGCATCGTCCCAGCAAGCGGGGCAGGGTGGGCAGTGGCCCCAGGCCCGCAAATCGCAGAGGAAGTGAAATTATCGTTTATGTTCTTGGCATGCCCCCCCCCCAAGTAAGGCTTTGCCTTGAGGCCCAGAATAGGAAAAAGAGGTAGTTGTGTATAAAGTGCAGACAATGGAGAAAGCCGCGCATGTGTCAGTTACTGTAGACAAAATGGCATTATACACAATATAAAGTAAATAAATAGACAGCAATCAGCCATAACATATAAACTACTGACAGGTAAAATGAATAACACTGGCATCTTTATACAATGGCACCTGTCAAGAGTGCTGTTATATATGAAAAATGGGCAAGTGCAAGGCTGTGAGCGACTTTGACGAGGGCCATATTGTGATGGATAGACGGCAGGTCCTGTGGAGTGTTCCCAGAATGCAATGGCCAATACCTACCAAAAGTGGTTCAAGGAAGGCCAACCAATGAACTGCCAATGGGATCTTGGGCACCCAAGACTCGCTGATACGCATGTGGATTGAGGCTAACGCGTCTCATCTGATTCCACAGTGCATTATGGGGCTGCGTAGCCGTAGACTGGTCAGAGTGCACATGTTGACCCCTGTACACCACGGAAAGAGCCTACAGTGGGCACTTGAGCACTATAACTGTGCTATAGAGCAATGGAAGAAGCTGGCCTGGTCTAATGAGTCACATTTTCTGTTAGGCACCCAGCCATCCATATGATGTGTGCGTTTTTATCCGAGATGCACAAGGATGCACTTTGGGAGGAAGGTAAGCTGGCAAAGGCAGCGTGATGCTCTGGGCAGTATTCTGCTGGGCATCCTTGGGTCCTGGGTTTCATGTGGATGTTATTTTGACGCGTACCACCTACCATTGTTGCACATGGTCAGATGTACAGTATTTCCTGATAGCAGTGGCCTCCTTCAGATATAGATTGTTAGTTCATAGCTCCCTTTTCTGCGTGCGCTTTTGGTCTACAGATGGTCGTGCATGCGGCAGCTTGTGTTCATGCTACATCTGTCCACAGATGCAGATGGTCGTGGTCGGTGCATGCATACAGCAGCGATACTCCACCAGACCAGCAGAGGGCAGATGTACTGCAACAAACACAAATACTATATAATAATAAATAATGAAACTGTTGACTATCTTGTGAGGTGTTTTAAAGTTGTTAGTCTAGGCTTGGGAGTTATTAAAGTAATATGGCATACCACAGTGTTTTGAATTTCTTTGAATTAGCTGGGAACCCGCAACTCAGTGAATTTTATAATTTTTTATTTTTAAATGTCAGAGTAGTGTTGCTTTTGAATAAACCATGTATATTCAATACAGTGTATGTGTGTGTGTATATATATACATACATACACCCACCATAACCATTATAACAAGAACTGGTCTTCCTCTGTTCTTTCTTGGTTGACCACTGCTCTGTGAAATTCAGTGCTGCCATCTACTGGAAATACCTAGTCATTTGTCTAGCACATGTACAGTCGATGCCGGATGTCCGCTGGACAAAAAGAATCTGGGCTACAGGAGTACCGTCAGCAGCTGTCTGATGCAAAACTCAGATGATGAAATTAAACGTCGCCTCACCCTGTGCACAAATAAGTGCACGCGGGAAATTGCAGTATGAACTGGCCGTAATACGCCCTGCCACGCTGCATAAATTGTTCAGGAATGGTCCTGGCAACATGAAGAAGTTCAAGGTGTTGACTCGGCTTCCCAGTTCCCCAGATCTCAGTCCCATTGAGCATCTGTGGGATGTGCTGGACACATAAGTGGGATCTATGAAGGCCCCACCTCACAGCTTACAGGACATTAAGGAATCGCTGTTGATGTCTTTGTGCCGGATACCACAGGACACCGTCAGAGGCCTTGTGGAGTCCATGTCTTGAGGGGTCAGAGCTGTTTTGATGGCACGAGGGGGACGTACGTAATATTAGGCAGGTGGTTTTAATGTTGTGGCAGATTGGTGTAAACAGGAAGTGGGACTTCCAATTTACTGTGGATGATAAAAGGGTTTTTTTTCCCCGTCTTCTCTCAATTGTACATTAGTATTATCTAGGTATTTCCTTTGCTTGGTGTTATACAGAGCTTGTTGAAAACAATCCATTGAGTTTCAGCAATTACTGCAGGAACCCTGAGCCCATTATGGGGAACCAAGGAAGCGAAGCCGCTCACACCCTAGACGGGGCGTCAGTCTGTCGCGGAACACTCATAAACTTACAGCTTTGCTCACCCACAAAGGATAATTCAGAGACATCAGTCCCTGATTTTTTTGACCGTAAGAGGACACTGAAAATGTCCAATCGGGCACAGCAGTCAAGCAACATGGAACTCGGGCCAAAATTCAAACCAGCAACCCTGGGAATGCAAGGCGACAGTGGGTCCTTTTAAGCCCAAGACAGAGACTCCATGACCAAATGTGCTTCATGCTGTACTGATATAATGCGAGGAGAGGAGAACAGGCTGTGCTCTGTGAAGCTGATGATGTTACCCCAATGCACAGTGAATAATTTCCGCTTTGATATCCTTGCACCATCTCCAGTTCCATCTGCAGAGGGCCATGTCAGCGAAAGGCATGCAGCACATTGCTGGAGAAGCCTTGTGACTGGACTTTGTCGCTTGTTTATACTGACTGGTTTTTGCCAAGTGCTGAGGGCCTCTGTGCGTGCAACCTATTCCAGGAGCATCTTTAAGGTTCAAGTGTATCACGGTCTTGGGCACGGGCCTACTTTATCTCCGGTTGCTAAGCAACAACGGCACCCTTTCATCGTTTACGGAATAATGATGGTGTCGGGAAACATTACTCATTATTGTAAATCGTTTATTTATCCCTTGAAAATGTGGTATTTAATCGCTGGATGGGAGAACCATGAACAGTGTCTGGATGTGAATATTGCAGGGCCCATTCTTTCTTAAACTGAGAAAATTGAAGCCAGCAAACCAACTGAAAAGGGGAAAACATTAAGAGAGATCGTTACAGTGAGAAATTACTGAGTAAAACCGTGGGGCCGTGCAGCGGGGTGCGAATATGCGACGGTTTCTGCGTCCCATTTAGAACTGTTGGTTTAAAGGGTTTAAAGGGAAATCGGGTTTTGCTCACCTCAGCACCGACAGTCCGGAGTTTATTAACGTTGGGCGTGTCCGATCACACAGGCCTGTATTTAAGGTTATTTAAGTAAGGGCGATCTGTGGCAGACCAGGTCCCATATTCACCTGCACCCTCAGGCATAAGCCACATGCAAGCCCAGCCCCAGTCTAAACAAAAGGGAAAAAAATAGAGCATCCTCACCCGGTGCCCCAATACCTAAGGCATGTCACAGGTGACTGTGCATAATTATATAGTCACTAATGCCTCTTCATTCATCCCAGTCAGGGTTGGCATCATGCAAAATAGCGGAGAGGGCATGATTCATTAGGGCGGTGGATTAAGCACTACTCCTTTTTACATACGTGCTCTTAATTATGGAAATGGGCTGTTGTCTGGCGGACGCTCTGCTCTTAATCACTGATGAGACCCAAACATGAGCTGTCCTGGTGATTACCAGCCTGCTTCTCATTTCCTGGCAGATGAATACGGTCGCTGGGTCCTTTACTCAGCAAAATAAAGCATTACAGGCATAACAAGGTCGCTTAATTAAGAAGCCAAATCGAAGGCTATAGACGCGGAGAGTGGGTCCCCTCACTGCAGACCTCATTGAATCTCGATGTTTGTCTGAAAATGACTTATTTTAACAACTTCCTGTGTAAGCCCAAGGTACACTCCATTAAAAAAGAAAAATAAAACACTTTTCGTTACGAAGGCCTATTTGTTCCGAATATTTTGGTTTTTTTTTCTGTAAATATGTTTTCTTTTGCCGATTTTATATTTTAGTGGATATTTTCTTTCCCTTGATATATCCCATAGGTACAGGCACTGAATCTCATAAACTGCGATCAAACTACCGCGCATCCGATGAACGTTAGCTGCCCATAAAGCGGTTAGTTCCGTTTGTCTTGGTCTGATCGTAGATGTTCCCTCAGACAGGACTGTGTGGAGGTCTTCCCCTTCTTCCTGGTCGTGCTGTGGATTTCGGGAAGCTACTTCCATGAAGGTAACCATGGCGTTGTTGGGGGCAGAGATACCGCTGGCCCAGGGGTGGACAATCATATCCGCAAAGGGCCGGTGTGTATGCAGGTTTTCAGGATAACCCTAAGGTCAGCTGTTAAAACCCAGGTGTGAGGACTCTTCAGCCAATCAGTCCTCTAATTAGTGATCTAATTAGGGAGTTGTGGTGAAAACCTGCATACACAGTGGCCCTTTGCTGATAAGATTGCCCGCCCCTGGTCTAGCCTATAAAGAACACTGACACAAATGGTAATTTGGTGTTCCACAAACCAAATATTCTGTGCAACCCAGTTAAGGACCCTATCCTCATTAACAAGTTAAGGTGTTGCATATGAATAATTTTTGAGTATACGTTATGATACACACTACATTTTCAATGCACTGTGCCACATGGAGCAGTCAGTGAATGACTGATAAGATTAGCTGATACCAAAATTAACCCCAAGGTAAGCTCCTTTTTAAACCCTGTTTCCCTTCCCTCTCCCCGGCCACTTGGTTCAGCTCTTCCGGGGGAATCCCGAGGCGCTCATGGCCATAGGTGGGGGTAGGAGCGTAGATTGACTGGCAAGTCGAGAGCTTTGCCTTTTGGCTCAGCTCCTTCTTCACCATAACAGACCGATGCAGCGCCCGCATCACTGCCGACACAGGACCGATCCACCTGTCGACCTCCCGCTCCATCCAGACCCCGAGATACTTGAACTCCTCCACACACAGAATAAAATTTAACATATGAAATACTAAGTGCTATACATATCGACTTCAAAGTTTTACCGTCAACCAGAGTAAATGACTACTGCTGAGTTTCAGCTTTGAAATGAATGACTAAAATCTGAATTACAGAGTAAACTGTAATTAGCCATTTAATTAGCCATTGCTGCATGGACCACAAGTGGCCCTGAGCTGGTAACCCATCACCAAGCCTACAGCGAAGGCACAGTATGCATGTTTTAAGCATGTGTTTTGTGACCTGAAATGATGATGAGAGACAAAGGTGCAAAGATAGCATAATGACAAACCAGAAAACATCTTTTTAAAAGCAGAATGCCTTTCAGCACACACTATCCACACACAGCCAACTATAGGATCTCATCGCAAGCACATAAACAAGCAGGAACATCAAATGCTGCTTGGGTCGTATATACATACATATATAATTTTGAGAAGCGTATACATATACCTCTCAAAACATGCTTACATCCACGTTTATACATTTTTGAGTGTCCAGTGACCAAAATCTATTCTTGTTCTTCATCGACAAGACAAGCTTGAAGAAATGGATCAAAGATCACAGAACCTACTTAAAACTGCAAAACACTGAAGCCAGTTGGCAAAAAGCGCATGTAAGCCAGTAATGCCAGTTTTGTGCTGCCCCTTTCAGCTAAGGGCCCCAGGCCTCTGCCCCGGTTAGCGCGTCGAAGGCTTTTATACTGGTAACTATTCAGAGTTCACGCTGGTGAATAAAGACCTGAGAAAGAGCATCCAAGGTCTCACACCAATGCTTGTTTTTGATCTTACTCCCACCTTCACCAGATGTTTTATCAGCTCTTGGTGGCCTGCTGTTCATTTTTCCCGCCAAATGTATTTTGACGGTTACGTCACCTCAACCAAGAGCAGGTGAAGGAAGAACGGTGATGTACTCCACCAGAGAACACTGATCAACAATGCTACAGCACATGAGTATTTCTGAAACTCTCTGCAGGTTACCAGGGCTATACCTGTCTCTGGGGGCTCTCATCTTGCTGGCAGTGTCTGGGGCTGTTGGAGTTCTTCACCACTTTCTTGATGACTACCTTGACATCAACATGCACAAGGTTTTCAAGAGTTAGCGTGTTTGCCTGAGCCCTCAATTTTGCTTCGTTCTGGTAACATGGGTATGGCTTTGGGCTAAAAACAATGTCTGTCCCGGAAAACCTTCATCAGACCCTAGACAATACGCTTTATAGATTTTGTAATGCATTCATAGAACATTCAGTGCACCTTCGTAAAATATTCATAGAACATTCATAAGAAGCATGTACCTTAACAGCTTTAATATACATTACTAGCAAATATTGTTTAACGTTTATTATTTAATCTTTGTTTGTAAAGTGTCCATGCGTCATACACTATTACGCTATTCTCAAAGTGTGTGAAAAATATTAGGAATGTTTTGGTCCCTAATTCACTTCGCATCAAACCGGTTTCAGTCAGTGTAGGTGAAGGAGAGGTGACAAGGTAAACAGATTTTTCAGGTTTGAGACTGTTTAATGACAAAGCACGGGCAGTTAATGACCTTTGAATGGGATGGGGGTATGGTAGTAGATTCCAGGCAACACAGTTGTATTTTTCAACCCCCCTCCCCCAAAAAAATTTTCAAAAGTGTCCAGTCTATGTCTGGGATGATCCATCACCCAACAGATGTCCAAAGAACTCAATAAGACTTAGGGAAGCTCTGGAGTCAGTATGGGCGAGGGTCGCCATGGAAGGTTTTCAGAACCTCCTTCTGTCTGTGCACCAATGAACAGAGTTATAAAAGCAAATAGAGATGTAATGGAATATTAGGCCTGCTTCTGCAATGCTTTTTATGCTTAGTGTATCCAACATATAAATTGTCAAAATGCTCAGTACTCTGTCAGTTCTCTGGCTGCAGATGGAACCAACAATGACAAAAAAACAATAAGTCTACAAATGCACGCATCCTGCTTGACGTCCATTTCCTATGTGGAGCGGACGCTCCTTTTCGATTTTCTGCTGAGTCGGACAAAATGCGAATTTGCTGCATGTTGCTGATAGCTTCCTTTAATGCATGTCGCAGTCAGATTGCAGTGTGTGCGCTCTGCTTGATCCTAGCTACTTCCTGTGTGGGTGGAAAGGGCAGCGGTGAGGAAGTCAACTGGTGATGTCTGACATTGCTTGATCGTTTGCTTTTGTCTGATTTCATGTGACTTGCTTATATTTTTATTACCCCTCCCCAAGAAAAAAAATAGAAAAACAGGAAAAAGAAAATGACTTCAATGTAATTGGCACCATTATGTTTTTAGTTACTAAACTAGTCTCACTACAATCCCATAATCCCCTAAGCAAGGAACCAGAAAATGTCTGTATATAAGAGTTCATTTAATACAATAAGAGAACATTCTCCTTTATTTTTACTTTTTCTGCAAAAAAAAGTTATAATTCTCTCAAATTAACATTTCATAATTCTGTACAGGATAAAGAAATAAGCACTGCTTAAGGTACAGAGTGAAATCTTAAAACTAGAACAAAAAAAATTGAATAGGTTTACAGTACAAATTAGTAGTAAGACATTGTCTGAAGTGCAATGGTATAGCGCAGATGAGTTTAAACGTGAGGTTAAAAGAAATGAAAGTAAAATTTTAAAGAAACAGCAATTTCTTTAAATTCTTAACCAGTTATCAGATGTTTTAGCCTGTAAAAACATATTTACAAATAACTTTAATCTTTTATATAATTTCTTAAACATCACATGTACTTCAGCACCAGTACAAAAAGACTTTGGAGGGGGGGAAAATGGGAAAAATAACAATGTCTATTTTCTTGGTCCCAGATCCGTAACTTTTGGGGGAAGCTTTGAAGAATTGCGCGACCTTTTCTTCAAGTACTGAACTGTGAGTCGGTTGCCTGCAACACTATCAGATGCTGAAGTTTTTCTTTTTTGTCTTTTCATTTTCTTTCAAAAAAGTATTTTTTTTTTTTATTTCATCTGTAGCTCTCCCACACATGAAACAGTGGAGGAAATATTCCCAGAATAAGTGATGTCCAGCCCGGGGGGGAGAGGGGAGCGTGTACTCTGGTATGCAGAGGCACAGACGGGTTAAAATTTAAAAATAAAAGTCACAGTTCTGCTCTTTGGGAAGGGAGGGAAGAATCACTGCTCCGACAATCAAAATATTTCAAATGAAAAAAATTCTGTCATGTGACAACAAAATAAATATCAAAGTTTGTCTTGACACTTACATTTTCAGGTACAATGAACAATGACTGCTCAAAGTGATGTACTGTATAAACGACATTAAATTGTCAGTATTGTAATAATAAAAATTTCTATATGACGGCGCACAGGCTCAGTGAAGGCTTTGAATTTCTTTTTCCCCAGAGCTGTGCCATTGTGGGGTGATTCTGACTAGCTTCCTGCCTCAGGGCTCCTGTAGCAGGTTGGGAGTCTTTCCTTAAGCACTCCGCCCCCTACAGGTGAAGATTTGAGTGGTAAACCTACTACATATACACACATAATCTCTCACACAGCGATGCAATATGGAAGATTTAGAGATGCCAATTACCCAAACCCACATGATAACAGAATATGCAAGCGTCACATAAGTGGATTTCGAACCCCCAACCCCGGAGGTGTGAGGCTACCCACTAAGGCACGGTGCCACCCGGGTATAAACCCCTTAGATGTAATCTATAGCATTCTATGAAGTACAGAATTGACCTATTTATCGATACTTTTTTCTCGGACGGGGGGTTAGCGACAAAGGTTAGACGCTGCAGAATGACGCCAGCTGCGGCGGCTTGAATGAGCGCCATGGGGCCGATTCCGCGAGGTTCCCCGAGGCTTCCCAGAGCGCCAGGCAGGAAAACAACAAGGCGAGTGTTAGCGGGAACAACGCCACGACAGAGCGCACTATAATGTGCACCATTGTGGCGGGGGAGGGAGGCCGTATAAACCCCAGCGTCACTGCTCCGGTTTGCTAATTCACAGCAGGAAGACAAGGACAGCATTCACGCCATGGAAGGACGCAGAATTCCAGCCGCAGCAGTCTCAAGCTCCTCTTAAAGAAAAGGGGCGGACAGGAAGCAAGGACCTGCTAAAATGTTTATATGCCCACCGTTGAAACCCCTTCACGCACACACCAGCACAGTCTCCATCCATCAAGCAGCTCTCTGTGAGCTAGCAGGCCCAGGTTTGTCACTCGTTAGATTCTGTATAGAGAAACAGTGTGGGGGGGGGGGGGGTTATGAAGGATTTATCAAGAATATGGCGAGGGGGTGCCTGCTGATGCCTTTCCTGGAAACGAACGCAAATACGGAAGTCATTTATCAGTTAGGAGCGAGAGACCGCGAATGCGAGGCGTTATCTGAAGACTCACGTTTCAAGGACTATTTAGGCTTTTAAGGATAATGCAAAATCTTTAATTTTATGATAAAAAAAAACAAAGTCACTTGTGGTGGCTAATACATTCATTGCCTACCATTTAAAATGTTTACACTTTAAATATAAAGCTCTGTAATCACCCTCCCGTAGCTGCCACTTAACCTTTGTTTATTCCACCCCAGCCCCGGGGCATTATGGGTAGCCGCCAGGTCCCTCACAGTAGGATGTACACGGAAACTCAGCCGAAGGCAATGCCTCATGCCGGTTACCTAGCGACAGCCCACAGCGATGGTGGCCAGTTCTTCACAGAGAAGTGATTGCTCTGTGGCAGTTTTCACAGTATAAACTTAACGCAAGCCACTTACAAAAGAACTGAATAAAAAAACAATGAATGACAGTATTTTCCACCACTCCCGCAGAGAGACCGTTAAATCCATCTGTGATAATCCGCATGTGTTTACAGACACGTTATTTAGATGGCACAAAGACTTTTAGGTGTCATACCAAAAAAAAAAATTTAAAATAAAAACAAATATAAAACCTAAATGAATGTATTCCCCCAATGTTCTTTAAAATCTCCACTTTCACCCTTTGTAGGTCCTGGAAGTAATAGATATAAGCAGTGTCTCTTAAAATATATAATTTTTCTTTAAATCCATTTAAGGAAGATACAGAGCTAAGAACTTTGAAGGATCAATTCAACTTTTTATGAAAAGGAAAAGAGTTACCATTCTTAAAAATGGAAATAAAATCTCTTGCTCTCTTAGGACTATTTTGCTCCAGAACAATGAACAAACTGACCCAGTTCATCCGGGAGAACGGTCCTTTCCCCAATGCCTGCACTGCATACACAGGAGACCTGCCCCCCCCCCCAAACCATAACGTTTTCTCAAACAAAACATTGCCTTGCCTGTTTTTTTATCCCATTTATGTTTAACCGTCACTGTGTAAGCTGTCCCTTCATAATCAGCTAGGAGAAAAATTCATCCATCCAGCCGTCGGTAGAGTCCAAGTCGGCACTGTCCGTCAGATTAAAGGAGCCGCCGGTGGAGGGTTGGCCGCCGTAGGTGCCGTACGATAAGTCCTGACTGGGCGTCCGCTGGTAGCTCTGCTGCTGGCCGCCTTGCACATAGGAGCCAGCAGAGGGCGCCATGGGCTGCCCGCCACCCTGGCTGAAAGTAGTCATGTTGGGCATGGCCTGAGCCATGCCTGGCATGACCATGGGCCGCGGCTGATTCGTCCTCACCTGGCCCGCCATGTGGGGCATCATTTGCCCGCCCACGGCTGGGTTCATGGCCCGGGGGTCTACCACGGGCTGCGGAAAGTGCTGCTTGGGCATGCGCGGCTGCCCCGGCTGCATGGAGTATGGCGGGCCGCTGTTGAAGGCCGCCATCTCCCCACTAGTCCGTCCGCCCATAGCTTGTAGGTTCTGCTGCTGTTGCTGTTGCTGTTGCCAGCTCTGGGCACCCTGATTTCCACCTGCCATCATGCTTTGCAATCTCTGAGCCTGGGCCTGGACCTGGGCCTTGGCCATTGGCGGGGCCACCGATGACCCCTTTAAGGACGGCTGGGACATGGCAGGGTTCATCAGAATGCTCTGCCCGTAGCCGCCCACTAGGGTCGCCCCCGGGGCCCCGCCTCCTGCTTGTCTCTGGGCCGGCGCCGGGTTGTGGGCCACGCCCATTCCGCTTTGGTTTGGATGCTGCAACATTTGGTTCATGCCAGGGGTCAAGGAGTACATGCCCTGCTGGCTGCCAGGCTGGGTGTTGTAGGCCATGTTGAGGTCAGAGGAGGGGGCACCCCCTGCTGCAGGAACAGGCATAGAGCTGGACATCTGCACCGGCGCCATCTGGAGCATGCTCTGACCCTGCTGCTGCTGCTGTTGCTGCTGCATCAGCCGGACGTTCCGCATCGTCACCAGTGCCTGGTTCCGCGCCGCCATTTCTTGCGAAGTTCCTGCAAACGCACGTGGGAAGCAGGAAGTGAGTCAGGGGAGGTCACGTGACACCTCTCAGGGAATACATGCCCCGCTGGTTTTTTTCTGCTCATTTTCGACTCATTACATGCGAAATCTTGGCAGGCTGACTTGCATGCCAGCCAAATTAGAAGAAGAGGCTGGCCAACTCCATCCAGCCGCCTTATAATTTCTGCAGTTTGTTCAGAAACATAAAGCTTACTTCCCCCTGACTCCAAGCAGTGAGCGCTTGTTTAAATGGCCACTGTACCTGGCTGGGCGGTAAACATTATTGGTGAATGAGGCTAGGCTGAAAGACACAAGGTCGGGGAGGGGTCATCACTGCTTAGAAATCCTGACCCCAGTTTTGGAAGACTTGTGTACATAACCTTCGGCCACTTCCTGGTGTTTTCCAGAGAGACACAGGAGAGGCCCTACTTGACAGAATCTGATCTGGGGACAGATTCTATACTTATCAAAAGAGGTTCACTGGCAATGCAGCAAACACTGCCAGCCCATACTTCACAGGGCCGATATCCAAGTTTATTAGTCTCTTCTGGGGAACAAATCGATGACCCCCGTTTAAAAAAAAAAGCGAAAAAAAGGAAAAAGAAGCCCCCCCCCCCATTAGCAGAGTAAAGCTCAATTTCGCAGCGATTCGCGTTCGACTCGACGGAACGCCGGAGAGGCCGGGGGCAGGTTGTCATGGCAACAGGCGCCGACCAAAAGTGATACATTTCAGGCGGTCGCACCATCTCCTGGTAACAGTGCTATCGACAGGCTTAAAAATGATCTCGCATTATCCATCAGGTTGGCGTCGATATGATTTAAATGCTGCTGGCCACTGATGGCCTGAACAAAGGAAGACCCCCCTCCCCTCCCCTGTGGATTGCATCTAAATATGGTTTCCATGGAAACGTGACAAGATAATCAATAGAGAGAGGCATATTTTGCCCTCCAGAGGGGCGGGGCAAGAGATGGAAGGTGCCCCAAATGGGCCAGTGATAATTTTCAATGTCATGGAGTCTGGTGATTTGCTGTGAGGTAAACAGGCGTTTGTTGGAGGGGGGGGCTAAATCCCCAGGAAAAAAACACCCACCGTGGCTGTTTGGAGAAGCAATAAAGTGTAGCGGCCCCCCAGCCCGGACCATCGCGCTTAGAGAGATGCGACTGCTGAGAAAGGCCACTCAAAGAGGCAGCGACTTTCACAGTTTCATTACTGCAGAACAGAGAAGAGCCCCAGATAACACATGCCGCTAATTACGCTAATTTACGGCTAAGGTAATTACAGCGATTATGATGCCTTCTCTCAGAGCTCCTCGTGGAAATTTAAGGAGGCTTCCGGAAAAAGGAGGAGGGATTCGGACCTGTTGTCCATCGGGTCCAGTGCCGACGGCCAGGCCAGCCTCGTGACGGAGCGGGCACCGGCAACCCAAACGCAGATCTGGAAAGATCTGGAAAGCCCAGGTCCAGAATGCAGAAGTCCAGCCAATCGAGCATAAGGAGTCACAGTCACAGAGTTTTCAGCCGGTTGGTTGAAACAAAATCTTGGTCTGGACCTGGGCATTCCCCCCCTGTTGTGTGCGGCTGAGCGATGTGTCTTACCCGGGAACTGGTTGACCTGCTGCACGGGGTACGGATGCCTCTGCGGCTGCGTCATCTGCCTGGGGACGTGCTGTTGCTGCTGCATCTGTGGGGGG
>JAODKN010000016.1:1969345-1993168 GCA_026774425.1 Petrocephalus zakoni | reverse complement strand
TAATTTTATATACTTATGTATATTTATAAATATAATTTTATATATATTTATACGGACTAATAAGGGGTTCGTTCATATGTAACCAACCCCTCTGCAAAACCCCCAGTGTCCGGCTGTTCCGTGGAATACCGCTATACTGGCCATGGACTGGAACCAGAGGTGGGAACCTCTACTATAGACCTTGCAAGGAGAGTTAGCATCTTGCTATTCTATCAGACATTTTGACAAAAATGCAATTTTTGCTGCAGACCTGATGTGCTTTTTTTCTTAATTAAACCATTTAGACGCAGAGGAGTCTTGCCACGGACACATTTGTCTGTGCACAGACTGGTTGACGGTCCCTGCCTTGCAAACATAGTATTTAAGGCGAGAACGTGCTGCTGACTTGAATTTGGAGCGTATGGACAGTGCCCCATATGGGCACCGCAGCATCATTCGGCTCCCGCCAGCCGCTTCTGAGGACCCACTGTGCCCTACTTACCACGACCATTAATCACGCGAACTCGAGGCAGACAGCCCCTAACGCTGCGCATCCCCGGCCCACGTGGACAGCGAGCGCCGTAATCTAATTCCATCAATCCACCGAGGGAAGCCGCCCGGCTGCCATGGCAACATGTGGACTAAGCAGCCGCTACTGAATCCGGGCTTTTTTTCCTTCCTTCTCCTTCCCTGGGAAGGGCTGAAAGTGCTAAGCGTTCATCTTCAAGAAGCCGCTAAGCCGATCACCCGTTACCTTTACTCCACTCGCGAGGTAAGGTGATGGTCGTCGCCGGAATGTACCGGAATGCGCACAGCTTTTACAGAGCAATGCATACACAAAAACACAGACACACAGCCCTTCCCAAAATCAATAAGAGGCAGACTAAAGGAGTACTGAGCGCCATCTAGACAGAGTGCATAAATGACACTCCACAGTGTTGTGGCCGAGTATCAGCTACAGGATGGGGATTAGGCAACTTTAAGAAGGGATAATCCTTGTTTCGCCGTTCAGGGCAAATTGCCCCCAAGTAAAAGATTCTCTGTACAAAAAAGTCAAATTCTACTCTTAATCCCAAAAGCTGCTTAGCTCTTCCTTTGCACCCTCCCTGAGCGGCGCCGAGCATTTCGGAGAGTGTCGGCATTTTATAAAGACAATCGGATCCTCCTGTTACACTTTAGGGCTGAGGAGTCAACCTGCCAGCAACCTGAGTAATGTCGACACGATACTGCGGTAATCCGAACGGGGAGCAGAAGGGAATGTGTCACCGAGCGTGTCCTCGAGCC
Organism: Petrocephalus zakoni; assembly: GCA_026774425.1. Lineage (NCBI taxonomy): Eukaryota > Metazoa > Chordata > Actinopteri > Osteoglossiformes > Mormyridae > Petrocephalus > Petrocephalus zakoni. The sequence goes on along the minus strand of JAODKN010000016.1, from coordinate 1,991,905 downwards.
CGAGGGGGGCTTTTAAAAACCAGCACGCAGACGCTAAAGCTCACGTTCCGTCACGCCGCGACTACGGCGGACGTCTGCCATGGCCCTGCCGAACAGGGGGCCCAGGGAGATGTCAAGAAAAGGGCCGAGGGCAATGAGAGTGAGAGACTGAACGAGAGAAGAAGAGGACAAAGGAAAAAGGAGAGGAAAGGGGCCAGAATGGGGGGAGAGCTCTGCCTTTCACGGTCCCGACATCAATGTAGCGTGGGACTGCGACACCATAAATGCAGGTCTTACATTTAACTTTTATTCATTTAACAGATGCTTTTATCCCAAGAGAAAAATTTTGAGAAAGCAAGGCTAGATCGTCCCTTGAGGAATTTGTGGTTAAGGGTCCTGCTCAAAGGTGAAATCACTTTGCCGACGCTGGGATTTGAGCCGACGACCTTCTGATCACAGGCACAGGGTCCCAACCCGCCGAGCTGCACACCGCTCACCAGTTTTAACACACAGTCATATCTGAAGCCCTGCTGGACATCATGACTCACCCCATATGTAAGGAAAAGTCTGGCTGGGGCTCGTAATGCATCAGAGGCCCGAGTACGAGCAGAAGGTGTGAAGAAGCGTTAAAGGTGACAGACCCCGGCACGCTCGGTGCACGCCTGGCTGGTCACCTGACCCTGACCATGTGGCCAGCGGCCGTTTGTGGGGATCTCTGTGTGCCATGTCACCTGATCAGTCACATGAAGTGCCACAGTCAAGTAGAGAATGACCCCCACTAATGCAGAGAATGAAAAAGAAAAAATAAAACAATAGCAGAAAAAATAAAACAAAGGGAAAAATGAAAAGGTGATACAAGCATACAGATACATTTAGGTGTCGTTTTGAATAATACACAGCTGACCTTTATCTGAACTATACCTCTCAGCTTTGAGGAAGCTGGCAATTAAGAGGTGAATAAAATATAGCCAGCACTCACGCCTGGGCCTCCTAACCTCAGCTAAGGACTTCCTGTCTTGTGACAGGAAGTAGAGAGTGATTGGCGTCGTTAACTCTATACTAGGCTTATTGTGTATTATGCCATAAATGACAGCAGGTGTGGGCATTGCTTGGTGAGACAGCTCATTTTCCAGTCCTGAAATGCTGCTGGAGACCTTTAGAGCAGACTGACAGTTCATCCTCACTTCCCACCTTCTCCAAGCACCTAGCTTGACCTGTTGAAAACACGACTCTCCTCTAGCTAAAGATCATCTGCAGTATGATGCGAACGTGTGGTCACGGCAACCGGGTGACTTTAAACACCGAACACGCAGCACAAGGATTGGGGCGGGCGGGGGGCGGGGGGGTTAGCAGTGAGGCCAGTTTTAGAAACAGCTGTCTGCCCACATTTAGCTGAGCTCTGCCATCGGGAGACGGCTTAGCCCCTGAGCTTCCTCACGGGACTGCCCCGTGAGATGACACCAGAACGAAATCGTGTTCTCCCTCCAGTGGCGAGCTGGCCCTGGCGAGAGATTAGGGCTCAGCTTACCCTCCCCAACCCTAAACTAACCCTAACCTTAAAGGCTAGTTCATACTTTGCATTTTCCGAGTGCGCTTTTGTGCATTTTCAGGCTGGGGACGGTCATCCATTGTGCAGTTTGCGTTCATACTGCATTTGGCTGCGGTTGCAGATGGTCGCGGTCGGTGCATGCATATAGCAGTGATATTCCACCAGACCAGGAGAGGGCAGATGTATTGCAAGAAAACTGTTATGAAGAGTTTTAAAGTTATTAGTGAAGGCTTGGACATAAAGTAATAAAGATAATAAAGCATACCACAGGACCCCTTATCCCCCCGCTCAACAAATTTTGTGACCAAGATTAAAAAATGCCGGAATAGTGCTGCTTTTTAAAATATGGTATACTGCAGTATAATGTCTGGACAGTATGAAAAATGACATGCGGGTAAATCTGACCTTCTACATACCGCTGCTCACCGTAACTATTACTATTACTACACAATACTACTCAACAACAACAGCTATTCTTCCTCTACTCTTTCTTTGTTGACCAGTGATCTGTGAAAACCACACTGCCACCTACTGGAAACACCCAATCAATTATCTTGCACGTCCGGTCGACGTGCATGGTTTCCACTAGGCTTCAAAATCTGAGCTTCAAGCACACTTACCGCAGCTCGCAGCCTGCCCCTGACGACAGAACTTAAGCAACCTCCCGTCGTCCGCACCCGAAACCACAGGCAGAAAAGTGACGTATGATTTCACCTTAACCCTCACTCACAACAAGGAGATAAGTGCTGGATCCTAATGTCTCTGGATTTCTGAATTTCCCAAAGGTACACAACTCATCTAACATGTAAGTAAACAGGGCACATAGGGCCGGCCAGTAATCGGACTTAGCTGCTTTTACAATATTAGCATTATGCTTATATTGCACTACGTTTATAAGTCCCCTGTTTACATACTGATTGTCTTCATCATATACATATTTACTCTATTATCATATTTATTTACTTACATGTATTATGTTACCAAAGCACCTTAATTTGCATTTACAGGTGGCCCTGCAGGGTAAGACTTTAACTGACAGTTTACTGTGCCTATGCCAACAAACTCCTGAACTTTGAATCCCATGCCAAGATCTAAAGCTCGTTCGGCTTCACGGCGCCAAAATGATGGCTATTAACTAAGATCCAAAGCCAGCCTTAAGAAAACAAACCTCAGGCCTCAGATACTATGTGGTTCAGGTTGCAGGTGGGCAGAATCACATCCCCTGAGAGAGCAGACGCTCTCCGAATTTCAGGGACACCCCACAGACCGGGGCTCCTAAGTACTCCAATTTAAACTGACGGGCAAATAAAACAGGGACACGGAGCCGGGACTCTGTTTAAGCCCTCCACGGGTAATTACAGTGATGCCCTCTTCACGAAACAAATTGGCACTTCAGTGAAACCTGCCACCTCATTGTAAAATAATTATCTGAGCCCACATTAATAAAGGACTGCAAGAACATCTGTGCTGGGAGCTGCGAGCAGATACCTTTGTTTTTCTTCTTTGTACTTTCCACCTCCAGTCTTTTCCGCTGTACACATCAGGTCAGACATCTACCGAAATGACCACCTCACAGCCTCGGACACAAACACACGCACCTCCCCATCCACCACCACCTTCCCATATTAGAGCTGTCATTGCGTCAGGCGACAAGGTACCACGGATGAGGGTATCCATGGCAACGCGGAGCAGCGGCGAGGGGCCAAAGTTCTGCTGGCACGGCGTGCGCGCATGTGCATGTGTGTTTGCACACACATGCCTGCCTTCACCTCAGCCAGGCTAGCGTTAGCTGATGAGCTAATCACATGACCTCGCCTCCGATACCACTGGTGGTGACATCATCCAACCTGAGCTGGTCAGCACAGCGTCAGAAAGGGTGACCTCCTGGCCTGTGACATTTTCCGAGGATGCCTCTGTCCGCACACCCACCCAGCCTCCTCTTCCCAACATCGACGAGTCTCCGCAAGATGTAGAATCTCCACGTTTGGACAGGCTGGTTACTTGTTGCACCTAAGCCTAGTTAATGTTTCTGTCCTCAAATCAATCCCCAGACATTACAGCCATTAACTCAGGATTTAAGAAACACCTTTCCTTCAGAGAAAAAGCTTTTTTTTTTTTTGTTGGCTTGCATGGAATTCATCGGCCATGTTTGTTGCTTTAAATAACAGCACCATCCAGGTGAATGGAATGTAAATGTGCGAGGAACAACTGACCAGAACAACTGCTCCTCTTCTCACACTTCTTCACACTGGACTTCACACGTTCACAACTTTCCTTTGTGTTAAGGCATTTCGCTTCTCCTGGGAAAAAGAGACCTAACCTTAAAAAAATTTGTGATACTATTCTGATATCCTGGTTTCTCCATTTTGAATATTTGAGTACATTTGCTTAAAAAATGACCCCTCATGATACACCGGTTCAGACCATCAGGTTGAAATAACAGTTTCTCACTGGTGTATTGATCCTGCAGCCACAGAGCGGATGGGGGTCCATTACCAGTGATGAGCTCCATGACATAAAATGGTAGCCTATTTTAAAGGTTGAGTGGTAGGTGATGAAATCTTTTTGGGTGAACTGACAGACAGGACACAAAATTAGGGCACGTTATCCAAAGTAGCAGAGCTGACTAGGGTACGGTGAATGATAACGGGTTTGCAGTTTAGACAGTGTAGGGACAATGCAGAACAGTATCTCTCAACCCGGTCCTCGGGGAGCCTCAGACAGTCCACATATTTGCTCCCTCCCTGCTCCTAGTACACCTGACCCAAAGAGTCAAGAACAAGAAAAACAATGAAGAACGCTGAATACAAATTCAAATTCAAAAAACTTTATTTGTCCCCAAGGGGCAATTCCTGGTAAAGGTCTACTGGGAGCTGGGCGGGAGCAAAAATGTGTACTGTCTGGGGGTCCCCGACGACTGGACAGAGAAACACTGATATAGAACAATGAGGATCCTCCTTGCACCAGGTTGGATCAGAAATCCTCTTTCCATCAAAAACATACTATTAATCCGGTTCCTCCTCTATAGTACTGCCCTCCCCCAACCCTGACACCCAACAGACAGACGCATGCATACAGGTATCACGTCCTTCTCCCTCCTGGAGGTCTCTGAGCAACATAGGAGCTCAGGCCTTGACAAGCGTGTTCAAGGACTTAGAGGAGGTGGGGGTTAGGGAGACAAGCAAGGGATCAAATTAGTTTCCTTTGGTCTCTCTCCAGCTATACATCTTTGAGCATCTGAAAGACTTTTTCTTTTCCAGTCTGCAACAGGCAAAATGAAAGATCCTCTAATTGAAGATTCTGTTGTCAATAACATGAAGGAAAAGGAAACATGCACACAAGAGTCCTTCATTAAAAAAAATCTTATGCACGCTTAACATCACAGTAGGGAAAAGTCCCACCCCTACATCTAGGAGGTCTGAAACCGGCAGAATTAATTGTGGAACTAATTAGCTGGCGTATTTTTGTTGGCTGAGATGAGACCGATAAACATCACCGCCAGTCAGCACAGAGAAGCAGACTTCCCTCCTGACCCAAAATAATAGGGTTGGATCTGTTTGCCTCTGTTTAAGATAAAATGCTCCCAAAGCACAACGATGGACACAAGATACACAATCCATATGCTTGAGATTAAAACATTATGGTCGCCAGTGGGGGAGGGGGAAAAATCAATTTACCGTGATACAGTGTCACCTGGGCACAGCAAGGGATAAAAGACACGGCACTTAGATCCGCCAGGCAGTACGGAAGCATAAGCACGCATTTTAAAGGTGCGAGCATGATACCACACACCACAGCAGTCATGCAGCAACATCCCCGTGCGACAGGGAGGCAGAAAGCATCGAGGGACTGATTCCGAGAATGACTCAAAGACAGTGGAGCCGAAGTGTGATCACTGAGGCATGGCAGGGACACCGGCCAGTTAGCTTGCAGCCCCAGCCACTGGCTACGTTCCAATCTGCAAGCAGTTGTGAGGAGACCACGTTCACCAAAGACTTGCAAGCCCCCCCTGCGGTGTTCAAGCATTCAGCCTGAGTTCGACGACCCGCTGCCATCTCATAGCCACGCAAGACACAACCATCCACTAGAAAGCTCAGGGACACCACCCAACCAACCGAATCCTCCCAAACGGGCTGTTCTACTTTGGCTGTGTACACTCCACTTTCCAATAAACACCCTCCCAGAAGCTGGCAAATGAACCCCGTCTGCATTCTGATACAGTAAATCATCTACCATCTCCATAGAAATGAGCTTCATTACTACGGACAATTGGAAGACATATGAACGGCGCAGACGGGAGAAGGCAAGGAAGGAGCAGGTAGGGCTTTATTCATAACCCTGAGGAATATCACGCAGCTTCCTTAGTGGGTCATTACAGAGCCCATCAAACCTTCATTCCCCAATCAGCTCTCTGAAGACCCAGCCTCCAGAAAAATCCATTAGCTGGGAGGGTGGGGGGACGGGGGGGGAGGGGTAGAGAATCCAATCCACTGCCTTATTGGCCGCCAGAGAATAAATTACAGCAGCCGCAAAATGCAAACTGAGAAGTAACAATTAAACCTTGACTAACAAGCTTTTAAAAAGCAGGCCGGAGTTACCTAATTGCACGCTAATAAGATTATGTAAGTTGGCTCTATCTGGCCACCTGTACGAAGCAAGGCGACGAGCCCCCACCCAGCAGGACTGACAAGCATACGGAGCACGTAAATAAGCATATAAACAATGCTAACTACACTGCCCCCAGTTCAGCCAGTTCAATAATCAATATGCCTGAAGTCTAGAACACATGCGTCCCAATCACATACAGAGCACAAGAGGCCATTTGTACAGCTCACGACAAACAGAAATACACCATTTGTGGTTCGTTTTGTTGCTGCTGTTGTTGTTTCTCACCGCTCCGGCTCCCCACCCCCTCAACCGCCAACCCCCACCTCCATGGCTCTCTAACCACAGCAAAGTGAGAACTGTGACAATCTCAGGTCATTCAACAAGACCGTTACGTACGACTCCATCCCGCAGCCACAGCAATCCGGGAGTGACAGTGGCATCGCAGACCCACTGATCACGACTCTCTCCCTCCTCCTCTTCCCCCCCACAGAAAAAAAGACGAGAGAAGGGAACTCTCCATCAGAGAATCTGCCTCCGCCGCGTCTTCCTCCGCACCTGCCAACGTCTCAATAAATCTCTCCCTTTATTAATCTTTTCCTAGATTGGTCACTGCTGAACCACTGGAGGGGAGTCAAATCTGCTGCACCTATAGCTTCAGAAATATAAACCTTCAAACTGCCACTCGGGCTTATTACTAATTCAGAAGTCGTTATGAGATCATGCCAATCTCAAATTTTTGAACATTATTATAGTATCAGTGCTGTGCTGTGGCAGTCGAGCCCAATACTATAAATTAAATGCTAATTAGGATCCCACAGGAGTAGTGAGTACTTTAAACTCGCACTAACTACCATTCCCTGCTGGATCACTTGCTATTCACCTTATGACCAAGTTCCATGAGGTCCTTAGGAAAGTGATCAGCGGCACAGTGCCTTTTCCGTACACTGCCAGCACAGAAAATTATAGGGTCAGCTTTTCATTTCATTAGCTTTATATGTGAGGGTGTTTTCAAGGCCCAATAGTGAACCATCGACAGTGGCTGGACACCGCACTTCACTGTCTGAGTTCTCGCCCTGTGGGGATGTGGAGATTTCCCTAGAGTGAGTAAACACAGACGCCGCTCATGTATTTAATTCTGTCGACTTCCAAGAGACGTACTCATCATCCCCTGAGAGCGCCATGACACCTAGGCACCCGAAGACGTGCGATATCGGGTTTGTAGCCCATATAACTGAATCATGCTTAGATCAACTTCTTTGATGAAGACATGCCTGAGAATTTCATTGCATATCACATATTAAACTTCAAAGAATCAGTGGTCAGGTTTTCCTCACTAATGAGCACTTAAAACATCTCTGGGTACACAACGGCACACAACTAGACATCATGTACTGTTATTCCCCTTTAAGGTTTCATGCAAGGCCACGTGAAAATCTGTTAGACACCCTTCCTTCCGAGCTTTCAAGCTACCCAGGGAAATCACCATGGACATCCCAGTATTACTCAACATTTCAGAAAAAGGAGTCTGAAAACTGTACTCACCTGTGCATGAGGTGGCATGTTGTTGAAGGACAGCCCCTGCTGCTTCTGCTTCATGAGGAGCATACGCTTCCTCTCCTCGCTCAAGTGGGCCGCTTGCCCGGGCATCTGAGCCTGAGCTTGAGCGGGCACCTGCGGCTGGCCTGTGCCTTGCCCCGCCGGAAGCTGCATATAAGGCATGGCGGAGTTCTTGGCAGGGTTGGCCACAGGTGGGGTCATCCTCTGGCCCATGTGCACCTCATGTGCACTGAAGTGGCTCAGGGGTTTAGTGTTGCTGTACGAGAGGACATTGCCCTGCTGTTTACTCAACGCGTTTTGACCCATGTTGTTTGGCTGTTGGCTAATCATGTTCATGTGGTTCTGAGGGAGGTAGCTGTTCATGGCAGCCTTCTGAGGGTTGTTCCCCATCGCAGGCACCATTGGGTTCTGGGTATTGAAGGCTTGTGGGTACATCATGGGGCTATTTGGCTTGTCCGAGTTGAAAGGCCCGCCATACGGACTGGTGGGAGGCCCGGCAGGGGACCAGTTAGCTGCTTGTGACGACTGCTGCTGCTGCTGCTGCTGTTGTTGCTGCTGCTGCTTCTGCTGATTGAGTTTCGCCCGCTGCTGAGCAGCCATCTGCTTCAGCTGCTCAGCTGGGGACAGTTCTGCTGTAGATGGAGGCATGGGGAATGCACTGCCTACCCCAGCAGCACCTGAAGCCCCAGCAGTCCCTGAAGCAGACCCTGGAAGCACCCCTGTGCCGGGATTCATCAAAAAACCATTCCCGGGCCGGGAGGGCTGAGATTGAGCCTGATTGGGAGTTTGAGGCGACCGTGCCACACAATTGGCAGGCGAGCTTGATGCTATACAAACAGGAGGTGGTTGCTGTAGTTGTGGTTGTTGAGGTGGAGTGCTGTTAGCTGCCGAGCCAAACTGTGGGCCTGAAGAGGACGGTCGGACCTGCGGGGATCCCATGGATATCTGGCTATTCTGAGAAGGGGCTACAGGAGGGGGTTCCTGGGGTAGGGGCGTCTGTCCAGCTGGTCTGGGGAACTCTGGCTCCTTCTTCTCTTCGAAATCCTCATTGAACAAGTCGTGCATGTCATCCTCGGGCACCGTGTTGACTAACTCATCAATAAGTTCTTGCCACTCTTGGTCATTGAGATTGATGTCTGAGAAGAGTTTATTTTGGTTGGAGAGAGATGTGTCCGAGGATTCAATGCCAGTGGGGTCATCCAGGGGTTCCTGCTTCATCTCCTTACTTTGGAGAAGGTTAAAGCCTTCATCCAAATCAAGAGAGCCGTTGACCTGAAGCTTAAGGTCTGGCAGTGTCCCATTCTTCACGAGATCCTCGGGTCGACTAGGGACATGTACGTTGCTGCTGTTGGTGTTTTTTGTCAACGGAATCTGGGGTTTGATGTCCAGTTGGTGGAGTGGCGAGACTGCTGGCACCGGGGGCACATTGTTTGGCAAGTTAGCCAGTGATTCCATACCTCCTCCGGTACCTTCCTTCCGCACCCTTTTCGCGTTTGGAGAAAAACTCCCATCGCAAATCCCATTCTGCTCCCCATTAAGTGGCGAGCGAGCGCTATCCAGTTTCCTCTTCACGGTCTCCTGAAGCTGAAGAAAGAGAAGGAAAAGTGAGCAGAAGCACATATGCACAATTTGATTACACACTTTCATTTCAATTTGTTCCTCGTTTATAAGTTCAGACAGCTGGCTGAACGCAGCGAGGAGTTACGCACTCCCATTACTGCGCCATGTGCTGCAAAAAAGTGCGACTCCACAGCTTTTAGAGGGAAGGAAAAACAACCTGAACAGAATACTGATTCATTTCTAATCACAAAAAGGGGAGGGGATATATATATATACTTCAGAGGTGACGAGTCTACAAAGTTCTCCCTGCCTTCACAAAATCACGAGGTTCAAATGCACCAACCTTTACAGCCTCAATTCAATAAACAGGCCTCCATGATCATACCTGAAGATTCAGCTTAAAATTACCAGGATGCTTCAAGGAAGGGGGAAAGAGAGCCTTCTCTACATGCCTCGATTAACAACAAGTACCAGATGGAAGGTGCCTAGACAAATGAATGCAAAAAAAAAAAAAACTCCGTGCCAAGCAACGTCACAGACTATTTAAGCCACCTTCAGTGTCTCCCCCCCTTAAGGAAGCCTGATGTGCATTTACTTTCCTTGTCTTCATCCCCAGAAGAATATTGCGTGGAGTGAACAACAGTGTGATAACTACAGGCTGTTAACACTTAATCATTATCTATGGGAAAAAGAGAAAAACAGCGGAAGGAATCTTTGCCGGGGAGAAAAAAAATGACAGCTGACGAACCTTCATTGTTCACACTTCAGAAAGCGCTTATTACACCAGTGTCTCCCGCTTAATTCCTCGCAGTAATTAAACAGGCTAGGCTCTGGCTGTCAGGAGCCAAGCGGCCACCAACGCAGCGCCGCTGAATGCTGCTGACGCGCCACGGCTACTGCTGCGACCAGATGTGCTGCACCTGGGCGGAGAGGAGGGCGGGAAGAAGGCGGAGCATCACTGGCTGGGGTGGTGGGGGGGGGGGCGCTACCGTACGATGCTGTCAGGGCAGCGTATCCAGCAGCCATTTATCCGGAGAACACATTTTTTACATTACAGAAGACGGTAGAGATCAACTTGGGGAGGGGGGTGGGGGGAGTTACGACCTTCGACAAACCCGTCCCCGAAGATCCCTCTGTAGCTGCTTTGAAAGTCAAGCACGTCCTTCCTTCTGCATCGACCCTCTTGCCCACTTAACATGAGCAGTGACTCATTTTTTTGCTCATTCCTCCAAAATACCTACTCGCTACCCAAAGACCAATAGGGTGCGGCTGGACAGACAATGCATTTTCTTTTTCGCCACGAGCACAGTGTGCATGCATCAGAATTCAACAGACACTATGTCTCAAGGCTCCCAAGACATCCTTATTTTTTATGCCTTCTGATTGCAAGCCAATAGGAATGGAGAGTCCTCCTCAACCATCGTCCAACCACCGCAGTTTTATGCTGCCCAACAATCCAACAAAAAATCCTCCAACACTGCTGTTTATGGCAACGATAGCACTGGCCACCCCCACCCCCCATTCCTCCGCCGTACACCGCACGTATGCTAATGACTCCAAAGCGGCCAGCAGGAACAATGGAGCGCTACTGAATCCACTGCCGAGGATAAGCCAGGCCTTTTCAAAGCCGACCGCCGCGGCCGCGCCGAGGGCGGGTAGGGTTTGACGGTAAATATTTCTGAAAAGCCGTGACGGGCGTCTCCCCCGGTTGGCTCAAACAAAGGCGATCGCGTTACGAGGGGGCACCGGCACCGCCGTGGCAACCTGTTTGTGTTGATTACACCGCAGGTGTGCTCGTTAAGAGGGTGGTCGTTAATTACAGTGCAGTGACATCCATTGCGATTTTTGTATCTCTGCTTCCAGAACCTTTACTGAGGTCTCCCGATTCTGGGCGTTTTTTTTTTTTAACCCTTTGTGTGAACTTCCCTATAAGGCAGATGAGGCAGATCCATCCGTGAAAAACGCAGAGCTGATGTTTACGGAGCAGCGTTCCGTAAAATAACTGGAAGGATTCAGAAATCGAAAGTGAGATTCCTCAGTGTGCTTCGGCAAAGGGCGAGGTTGGGGTTTGGGGGGGTTGTCTCTGCACATGACTGTTTATTTATTTATTTATTTATTTGTTTGCCTGCTTCCCCGTGGCTCAGCTACGTGCCGCGTGGGGCTTTATGATGGGCTCTGTCAATATCAGTAGCATTTATTAGGTCATAAAGATTACTCATCCTGTCACTCATCTCCAGGCCCCACGGATGAGAAAGTAGAAAAAAAAATAAAAAGTCAGGCCCCTTCTTTCCAAATCCCATTATTCCTCGTCTGTAGGGCAGAGCGGTGCATCATTCATAATGTAATAAAGAAAAGAAAAAAAATCCGCGCCTTGCAGCACATCTGAGTAAAAGCAGCGAGGTGCAGGATCTCAAATCTGAAGGGAAGGGACGGTGGCGGCGAGGGAGGTCCTGCTGAGAATGCGCCCCCTGGCACCGGAGTGACGCTAACACCGCTAAGGTCTCGCTCTCGGGACAGTATAACGGCCGTGGGCCTGGAGTACAGGGCCATCAGCAGACACGGTCTGAACGCAGAGGGGGAACAAAAAGGCAGACGCCGAATCCACCTCCGGCACGCGGGTGGGGAGCAGTCGCACCTCCGCGCGCTCCTGCTGCTCGCAAGAGGCACGGATTTCGCCTCTGCCGCTGGCCAAAAGCGAACCATATACACCCCTCCGCCCCCGACGCATTACCGTCCCACCCCGCTCCATGGCTAACTAGTCAGCGGCTTGCTGGAGTACGCCGTCTCTATCAGCAGCACGGGGGGGAGGGGGGTGCGTGAGAGGGAGGAATAGAGATGAGACAGTGATGGGGGGGCAGGGAGAAAAGGGCCCTTCAGACAGACGGCAGCTCTTTCATCTGACTAAAGGAGCTGTTCTTGCTCCAGATCCCACCAACAGCAGAGACTCATTTGTCAGGGGGGAGAGAACCACCAAGGTGCTGTTGTTATGGCAACCCCCTGCTCCAGCGGCCCCTCCCCCACCTACCCGCACCCACTGCAGAGGACAGCTCCGGCACAGACACACAGAAAATGACCAGCCCGGCTCAAACCATTGTGGAGTGTCTGCTTCTTCGCCAGCCCCGTATAAATGACTGGCTTTTTCCCCACGCAGCCTCCATTACAAAGGAACAAATCTGATCTAAGTAATGCTGCTGTGTTTTCCCTTTCCCCCCACCTTGTAAAGGTGGCTCAGTAACAATATTAAACAGACTTTTTCTCTATCCAGCCATTTTAAAAACAGGAATACTTCTCAATTAAAAACCAAATGCTATTTTTATAGAAATTAATTTTGAATGTCAAAGACCACTTCAAATGTCATGATGCTATTTGATGAAGCATAAGGCCTGAGGAATATTTGATACTGTCATTGTATTATTTTAACACTTCCCAAAAGAAATAATCTGGTAAATATTTGGCTAGAAGCTAGTGGTACCTCTCACCAAATCTGGGCAGACAGAGACAGACAATATTCCTCATACGGTACGAGTCTATTTAATCACTGTGATGCATAGCCGATGCAGTGTAATGGGTTCCACTGTGTTCCAGAGATCATATTCACTTATGGGACTGGGGTCGATCCAGATCTACTGCTGAACCTGCAGGTCGGGCAGCAAAGCTTCAAGTGTGAGGAGCACATGACCCAAAGGGACCTGGAGCCTGTGGAGATCCTGTTTATGTCAATCGAACAAGATCATATTACTAAGAGGTCCAAAAGACCCTGTCAGCCACATGGTAATATATAGCAAATGCAGGTGCTTTCACACAAGTGAGACTACAGTATTAATAATAGTCTGCTTAACCTTCAGCACCAAACTACAATGAATATTGGTGCTTTACAAGGAGTGACTATTCTGATGTTGGCATGGAAGGTTGAGGAAGAGACAGCTAGGAGCTGCCATTGGTACAAGTGCACAGAGTGCCAGTCAAAGGTTTGGTCACACGAGGCCACCAACGAAGGAGAGTGATGGTGTCACATCGCATGACCTGCCCACCTGACCTTTCAGAGGAGTTTGACAAGAGAGTGAAGGAACGCGCCCCCCCCAGACAAATTAATTTAATTTATTTATACTTTTTTGATCAGGGCATAATTACATATTTGTAACTTTTTGGTTTGGATGTCTTGATGAACTGTACAAAATAGTACAAATAAACCATTCTATGGATAGGTGTCCAAACTTTTGACTGACACTGTACTAAACTGCACATAGATTAGAGACATGAGGCCAAATGCATAAACATTTAAGGTGTCAGTCGGCAACTTCCTCGGGTATCATGAGGACCTCCCACCACGTGGCGTCTGCAGGACGTCATTCTGAGAAGCGTAAAGTGGCATTACTGCGAGTCAAACCCATAAACGTAAAAACACATTGCGACAACTCAAGTGGGGCGAATACCATATTCAGTGACCTTCTGGGTAGCTGGGAACAAAATCAGATGGCCAGATTTCACCACTTTATTCTCAAAACGAGCACAGAACATCCTTTGTAGAACATTTAAAAAAAAGCGAGCGGTTCTATTCCACAGTGAAGGATTCAGGTCCGGCCTGCCTAGCAGCCGTGGTTTAGGGTTGCTCAGAAGGCGGGGTAAATACTGATAGAAGCTTTATTGGGGCGAGGGAAACACCAGTGGAAATGAAGTGGAGTGATCGAGTTCCACCTGTGGTGAAGCACTTCCATGCCAATACTACAGATGAAATACTACAGAAGGACAACATTCCAAATCGAAAGACCACAAGTGGTTAATGAACAGGCGCTATCATCTCAACTGAAGAGTGAGGGGAGATTCTGGAGCAGTACCTAGAAGTGCAGATGCTGGGGGTCGGCGTGTAAAAGGGGCAGGTCAGTCTGCTTGTGTCACACCTGGTGGTGAACACAAGAAAAACGAGCAGCACCGCCTGTCAGAAGCGATTCATAAGCTCTCTTCTTCATAAACGAGCGCGACCATTACGTAGTCGTCTGTGAGCGCGGATCATGCCACCCTGATCTCTCTTTCAAGACCTCGCGTACCGGCTCCAAATCGACCAGCCACTCCAGGGGTCACCCACGCGTGCGAAAGACAAAGACGCACGTAAAATTCCCCAAACATTCACCCACACAAACGCACACGCGCGCACCAGCGTTTATCCTGTATATATAAACACATTCCGGGTGCTGACAAAGAGACATGGATAACTGTAATTCCTAACACAAAACATCCGTGCCACACAATGAAGTTGAAAGCACTCCAGCGTTTCAACACTTTCTCTATCTTGCAAGAGACAAAGTCAACAACCTTTTGAGTGAGGCCTGTCATCGATGTGCCCTCGGGCCCGCATGCGTCGCTGTGCAAACCAGCCACATGCGTTCAGACAGAGATGGTGTGTGGTTCAAAGGAAGATCACTGGTTCAAGTCCCAGACTCTAAGTGACTTCAGTGTTAAGTCCCTGAACATGGGTGGTTCAAGGCCCACATTTTTGGTGGCATTTTATTTATTTATTTAAATTAATTCTGTTTTACAATTAATTGAATTCCTTTCTTTTAAATATCTGTAAAGCACTTTTTAAACTCTGTGGTTAAAACAGAGCTACATAACGAAATCAATCAATAAATCAATAATAAATTGCCTGATTAACCTCCAATTGCTCCAGAAACTGGCTGACCCTGTTTTGTCTGAAAAACATGAGTTGCTCTAGATAAAAGCACCTTATAAACAAATAAAATATAAATGTTCTAACTGGCTGAGCGCGACTTACCGAGGAGCAGAAGCCCCACCTTTCTGGAAAATGCAGCGAGTTACAATCAAACCCCCACCTCACGCATACGTGTGAGGGTCGGACCTGTCCGTGTGGCTGACGGTGCCAACGCCTTCGTCGTCATCAGAGCATCCATTTGCACAGATTCCATGTCACATCACCCTTCGTGAGGAAAACACAGAGCTCTCCTCATGTCCTCCTCCTTGACCAGCGAGATCGCTTCCTTGCTTTCCTGATGTTTCACCTTGAAAATTCCCGTCCTCTTAAGAGATTCAGACGCGACATGGATTGATCTTCCTTTCTTCCTATTTCCCACATCCCATATTCTGTAGCCAGGACTAACAGTTCCTGTTCGGGGTATTTTTTTTGTTTCCCTAATTTCTGTCGCTCGGCATACCCAGTAGACTGTGAAATTACCTCATTTAATCAAACATGACTACTACCTGGGGTGATGCGGGGACCCAGAGACTTGGGCGAGCGCAGCCTCCAGAGGAATGACGAAGGGGGGGAGAATATTCAGGTCCCAGGGAAATTACCGAAACTGCTCAAAACAGTTAAAATCAGAAGGAAAACCGTGAATTAGAAGCCAGACCCTGCCTGCTGACTGATCTTAATGTGCGCTTACTGAACAACTATTTAAATACAGATGTAACGACAAACTGGGGCAAACGACGACACAAACAGGCCTGGACATTGTTTCTCATGTGCGTTAATAAGGGTGTCAAGGGCCCGGCAGCAAGGATGGGGGCCGCCGAGAGGACATGCCTGGGGGCCGAGGGTGGGGGTCTCAGGATGATGTGCGACTGCCAGCCACGCTAACGTTAGTGTTAGCACAGATGCTCGTGGTGCTGATGTGATGAGACCCTAATAGGCCGAGCATGCGGTCGCCCCTGCCACTCGGCCGGGGTGGGGGGGGGGGGCGACTGAGCTTCCACCTGCTACAAGATGCTGCCTCTTAAACACTGCTCAGCCCCACCCCACCCCCAGCCGCCCTCCACAGCGACTGCCATAATGGATGGCTGTTTAAACACGGGCTCTGTTTGCACTGCAGTGCCTGACTGCATGTTAAACACTATCCCTGAAACCCAACACCGATCCAATATAGGCCTCAGCCGCGCGGAGGAAAGAGGCAATTACCGGGGGGTGGTAGGGGAGGGAGGGAGAAATGGAGGGAGAGAAGAATGAGGGAGAAATGGAAGGAGAGAGGAATAGAGGGAGGGAGGGAGAAATGGAAGGAGAGAGGAAGAGAGGGTGAAATGGAGGGAGAGAGGAATGATGGAGAAATGGAGGGAGAGAGGAAGAGAGGGAGAAATGGAGGGAGAGAGGAAGAGAGGCAGGGAGTGAGAAATGTAGGAAGAGAGGAATTGAGGGAGGGAGAAATGGAGGAAGAGAGGAAGTCTGACCAAAAAGAGCGATGAACCCTCAAGTTACCAAAGCTAATACATTATTTTATTATTATTATTAATAATAATGATGATAATAATAATAATAATAATATATTTAAATATATAACAGTAAATTATTATTACTAATACTAACAATAACAGTTGTGATCCTTCCAATGTGCACCCAGCCCTACAATCCACCCTCACCACAACCCTATCTGATTAAGCACTTATTAAAAATGAATGAGGATGGATGGATGGATGGATGGATGGATGATTATTATTTGCTTAATATCAACCTAAAGCACCTCACATTTCATCCATTAGAGGGCAGCAGAAAAAGCAGCTTTTGCAATGCCATAACGGGAGAGTCAGGCTCAACAACCAGCTACCTTTAACTGTCATGCTGTCCCTTCCATCGCCTGCAGGAGGCGCTGTGCTGCAAAGGGCCTCAGAGCTCCCAGAGCACAGGAGGACCCTTAACCACAGAAATCCCTTCCAGCCTCATGACAACCCCACCCCCGACCTCACACCCAGTGTGGCAGACATCTGGATAGCTCCTTCCACCAGGAATCCAGGATACAATAATACTACCAAATGAATGGCCTCCTCGTCATGATGGCTTTCAGCACTTAGCTTAGCTACCGTTTAGAACAGAAGATCGAACAGAATAACTCTCCGATTGGCTGATCCGGTTATCTCGATTGCTGGTGATGTCTTACATAACGTTCTGACTTTAAAAAAGCAAGAACGATCCTAAATGACATTTTGAAGTTCAGGAGAACATCGATCCCTGAATGCATTATCTTGAAAATGAGCTAAGGAAGGCAACTTCAGAATCTTCTTGTGACTTAAGTGTCAGTGTGAGGCCAACGAAGCATTGTGAGATCTACAGCACCTTTACGGTATTTCATCAGTGACCGTCAGCACCTTCTCAATTGCTAACCTGTTGCTTAACGGAATATTACGCACCACGGACCAGCACCAATGACAGTAAGTTACCAGTGATCCCCACTCTATTAGCCTAGCCACCTCAAACACCAAACATGCCTGCTCACTCCGGTAACTATGCCAATGTCGCGCCACTTAAAAACTCTTTAACCAAAGCTACTTAAAGCTGGAGAGCTGGTCCTGTTTTCTCACCTCAGTCCCCCGAGACCCTAATCCAACAGGACGCAGCATGGCCGAAACTCACTGCTGACGACGGGGTGTCCTCACCACCTCGACATCAAAGCGCGAGTGGCATTTAGCGCCCGAGGCCTCCGGGCACACAGAGGTCCACGCGTGCCATTCATGCCAGGAGTGGAGAGAGTTCTCACCCAGAGCTGGCCCACCGACTGCCTGCTGAACCCGGTCCTGAGGCTGCATGCTTGAAGAAGAGCTTTTACTACTGACTTTTGTGGAAGTCAATATTTAACATTTTATGAATATACAGCAAAAGATTCAGTTAATAAGCCACTTTGAACTTTGAATTATATATAAGGTTGTATTGTTAATAATAATTATACAAGGAAAAGCAATATTAGGACTATGTGTGGCCTTGATCCTCGCTGTTCTCTTCCTGTAGGGTATACGCCTTTCAGCTATGGCCACAGGAAAGTTCCCTATCCAAGACATCATTGTCAAGATAATTGACTAGACCTGCTGATTAATAATTAGCCCTATAACTAAGTGAGCATAATCTTTTCATAAATTTCACCTTTGTGTGTTTCTTAACTGAATGCACATTCGTTGGCATTAATCTAATTTTAAGCTTTCCAACATAAGTCACATGACCAATCAGACGCATAAGACCTCGGACCTAAATTCAAGTCACTCAGCCAACCCTGGGATTTGAACTGGCGACCTTCCGATCACGGGCACCACAGCCATATACGCACACACACACACCCCCCCCCCCATTCATATATAAATCCCCCTTGGGGGGAGGGGCACACTGGATGAGACTGCCACCTCCCCCAAACGGCCTCAGGACAGTGGAACTGGGGCCCAGGTGCAGCATGTAGCCTAAAATCAGGGACCATGGTGCGGATGGCGACCAGCCCTGCGGTGCAGGACCAAGTCCATCTCCTTCCCGAGGCACAGCTGCCAGTTCCCGTCTTCAGCTAATCAGGCACCTTCAGTGGCCATCCCAGGAGAGCCGGGAGGTGCGGTGGATGGCAACGCCAGCACTGACTCCGCTTCTGAGCAATTAACACCGTGGCGGAGAGCGACGGTTTGTGTTTTCGTTTGATTGAATTGCTGCTTAATGTGCGTGTGGATCCCCCATCCAAACTTCCCAAGGAAGCAGATCATCTCTGTCAAAGAATGTGCTGGGAAAAGCCAGGTTTTACCCCAAGAAAAGGCAGATTCCCCTGCCGCTGCCATTCCCCTATCATGCAAAAGTCTTAGACAGTCAAAGATAATTATCCTTAAATGGTATTCCTCTTGGTTTAAAACTACATTATATATACAAGTCCCTGGGCTATCTCATCTGGCAACTTCTGTAGCTACTGGCTACTTTCGTGTGCCACTTCCACACCACACGACAGGAACTGGTACCTTTATGCAAAATAAGCATGAGACGAAAAAGTTCATAGACTGAACTTCACACATAATTTTATACGAAACAACATGGCCATGCTAAAGCGACAGAGGATAAATAAGTTGCTTTGTAAGTTATTGGGGGAGCTGATCGAGACCGAAATGGAACACAATTTGTTTTTACCAACAAGTCCCTGGTTCCAGAAATAGCATCTGGTTCCAGAGAAAAGGTCTCGCCACATGAATGGGCCTTAAGACTTGCACAGTACGGGACATAATTAATATTAGATGGTGGCACAGGAGAAAGAACTCTTGTCACACACAAGCATGGGACATAAGATGGGTAACATTCAGTGGAGGGAGATGAGTACGGCCGTGGGACAGGCAGTCACCCTGGTTCAGGATTCAGACAGTAACCTAAATCCTGAAACAGTCGACAACATCCTGAAGAGCCAGGAACTTCACCTGCTAGCTGGGAACTCGAGACAAATTTCCCTCCATTTCACCTCCCCCGTTGTCCCTCAGGCTGAAACATCAAAGCTCTGCGGTCCAGATCTGTTCATTACCATGCTAAAGGAGGGAGCCCCCCTCAAAAACACCCACGGGACAGTAATTTGCCCCATCCCTCTTGACGGCACATGGTGACGTTTCTCGTCATCGAGGTCTCCCGGCCAAACCAGCCGAGGTCCGTGACGCCAGCAGTCACGTCAGCGGGCTCCGGGGAAAACCGGAGACATGCATTTCCCACATTTTAATTAGTCACTTCTTCCCACCCCAGATCTTATGTAAGGCCCTCAAGTTCTGGGGCCGTCTTTCTCTGGCCCCCATCCGGAAGCAGAGGTCTATCCTCCGATGAAGGAATTGGGAATTCTTACTAAACAAGCAAACTCTGAATTCTTTATCCCACCTATCAGGGTTAATCAGGGCCTGACTGAGGTACTCTTTAAAAAGCACATGTTCCATTTAATTTCAATCAGGACCGCCTTTGGTGGTGGGATATCTGAATGAAAATGTAACATTAAGGACCCAGACTGAAGTCTGCTATAAGGTGCGGAAATGCCAGCCACTGGTCTCCCAAAACACGAAAGACAGAGGGAGGCTGGGATACTCCGTAGTGGAGACATGCACGCTAAGATCATGCAGTGACACGTTAAGGAGATAAGAAACAAAGAGAGCAGAAAACACAAATCACCTATACTGGACATGGTCGCGACCCACAGCAACGCCAAAAACCGTGGGTGTGGCTTAAGGAAATAGCAGGTTAACATCAGTGTTAATGTCGAAGCAGACGTGTCTTAAAACAGTACAATCATCACCACCCAACCGGGCTGCACTCTCACAACCGCACCAAGGGCCGCTCTTTGGTTCCGAATTAGTGGTGGGCCTGACATGTAAAGGGAACGGGGGCAGGAAAAGAAGGGTCTGGACGCAGAAAGGGACAGAAGGAAATCGTGGTCATTAGGCATTCTAACGCCTTCCTCACGGTGACCGATTCATGCAAAACGTTCATAAATGCAACAGCATTTAGCCTATTAAGGAGATAAGCGAACGGCGGTGCCTGGTGCCGTAAAAATGTAAATCCAAGGTTGGGGAACTTGATTAAGAGAGCAAGAAAAAAATCCCAGTTCCACAGCAGGATTTACAGTCTTGTATCTCCTCGCCTATAACGTTATAAAAGCAGGCAGGGCCTTTAGTATGTATGCCACTGCATAACCATGAATCTCCGCAGAGGAGCTGTTTGTATTAAGGAGGTTCTGGGTCCAGATACATTATGATGCCAGGGACGTGCAGCAGGGGAGGCAGGTGAGGCACTTTTTAAAGTAAAAAAAAATACATATACACATTGCTAAATTTGCGTATTTCCTGTTCAGACAGAGAAGGGCCTCATCTTCCAGCGTGCGCTCCGTCACTGACCGTGGCAATCGAGCGCCTTCTGCTCTCTCATGCATCTTACCAATGTCATGTTTGCACACCTATATGTCCTCACTTTCCATAGAATAGCTATTTTGTATTTTGCGTAAGTGTACAACGTACGCAAATAAGTATAAGTATAGTCTTTAGTCCTGATCTCATACAAAACCACAGTGAAAAAGCACGAGGTGAGGCAGCCCGTACCTCTGCCTCATCAAAGGGGGCATGTGTGAGCCCACGGGATTATTACTGCTGGTACGCTCGCTAACAGAAAATGAAGTTCACTATGGCACTCCGTATTTATTTACATTTTTCTTATTTCTGTTCTGAAAGAGCCAGTGTCTCACCTTCCATAAACCTCACCGTCCGTCACTGTATGGCACGTATTATTGTGCCACATATACATGGTATGCTCCCATACCCCCCCAACCCCTCAAAGCCTGTTTGTTCACCCCAAAGACCATAAAGTAGTATCCCTAACTTTCCTCCAGTGAAATATCCAGATGATGCTTCTGATACGGCGGAGCTGACAAACGCTAACAGGACATAACAGCTAGGCAGGGTAACAGGAAGCTCTGCTACTACAAATTAAAATAAAATCAAGGCTCTTTTCCCCCCCCTCCTCACAATTACTTTCACAATTTCCTCATAAACTCTCCTTGAGTGACCAGCATCCGTGAGCATCTCACTGAGCAGTTTGGGTCCAGATTACTACTAATGGGTTTTATGCTGTGTGACTTCTAAACACTAATTATTTCGCTATTTCATTAAAACTACACAAGAGCTGATGTTCTGTTCCAAAACCGGCCCTGCCGACGTGGCAGATACACAAATACACAAAAGTCACACCTCAGAACCAAAGTGCTTGATTGAACTAATTATATCCCTGATTGAACTGATTTGGCTGCATCTCTCAGTAGAGGCATAGACAGTGGCCTAGAGTGGCCTGAGGAGGAATGTGAGCATTGCGACCTACAGGCATACACACCAGAAAACCCTCCTCCATACCATTAGGGTCAACATTAATTTACATATTTCATCCATCCCTCTTCCATAGCCATTTATAAAGTTTGAGGTCATAATGAGTCTGCAGCCAACCCCAGAAAGCAGAAAGGACACCCCAGGGCCAAGGTACACCCTGGACATGATGCCAGTCCCTCACAGGGCACGGGGCTGGGGTACACCCTGGGAGGGATGCAGGAACATCACTGGGCATGGGGCTGGGGTACACCCTGGGAGGGATGCAAGTCCATCACATGGCACGGGGCTGGGGTACACCCTGGGAGGGATGCCAGTCCATCACAGGGCATGTGGCTGGGGTACACCCTGGGTGGGATGCCAGTCCATCACAGGGCACGGGGCTGGGGTACACCCTGGATGGGATGCCAGTCCATCACAGGGCATGCGGCTGGGGTACACCCTGGGCGGGATGCCAGTCCATCACAGGGCATGCGGCTGGGGTACACCCTGGATGGGATGCCAGTCCATCACAGGGTACGGGGCTGGGGTACACCCTGGATGGGATGCCAGTCCATCACAGGGCACGGGGCTGGGGTACAGCCTGGATGGGATGCCAGTCCATCACAGGGCATGGGGCTGGGGTGCACCCTGGGCGGGATGCCAGTCCATCACAGGGCATGCGGCTGGGGTACACCCTGGGTGGGATGCCAGTCCATCACAGGGCACGGGGCTGGGGTACACCCTGGGCGGGATGCCAG
>JAODKN010000016.1:1901388-1936786 GCA_026774425.1 Petrocephalus zakoni | reverse complement strand
TTACCTGGAAAAGTTGGGGGTCGTCTTATACGCCCAGTCGTCTTATACGCCGGAAAATACGTTATTCAAATGTATATAGAAATATCGGAAATGTGCTTAAACATCGTATCACCGTTATTGAAAAAAATTCTATCGCGATATATATTGTTATCGAATTATTGTCCAGCCCTAATTAAATGTGAAATGCAAAATAAAATTTTGCAAAAAATACAGCAATGTTTTAAACATTTCCTATAAGAGAAATGTAAAACAAACATAAATTACTTTAATGCAAAGCCTTTAATGCCTTAATTTACATGCAAAACACCTGTTGCACCTTTGGCAGCGCACACTATCCGCATTGATTCTAGTGAAGCGCAACCACACACCCGATCTCTTACCTCTCCGCCATTGTCACTAATCGCGGCTCGGCCAACCCTGCCCGATCTGCGTGCGCATGCGCATTTTTTATGGTACCGCGAATGCATTGAGATCTCTGCCCTATTTGTGAATGCAGGAACAAGCTTTTCATGCAGATACTCCTCTCGCATGGGAGTTATAATATTACTAAAATCATTATAATAAAATAAAAACGTACACAATTGTTTTTGTTAGTTTTAATTCTTTCTAACGACTTCTCAGTCCACAATGAGTTTGTGTACATTTATTTAAATGTTTTACAATATCACATAAAATAAAAATCTGCGTATCTGCCTGGCACTTGTCATTTCAATGTCTACTAATGGATATTAAGTATCATGTGATTGTGCACGTCCACTTTTATATCTTACAATGTATTCAATTTTAAATTTGTACGAATACTCTCGCAGATCGGGCAGGGTCCAGTGGATGTTACACAGCCATACGCAGAACAGAGCTTTGTGCATGCGCCCGCAGATCAGGCAGCAAGGTCTGTGTGTTTCCCCGTGCATCGCGCACACGAGAGACCGCTCTAGATTAACGTTTTAATCAATAACGGAGCTGATCAGATAAACAGAGAAATTATGTTATTATACAAACAAAAAAAATCTGATTTATTAATTTCTCCAGTACCGAAAGCAATACCGTTAACATCAGAGTTTATCGATACTCTGGTCTTTAAAAATTTTGGCCCGGGGCTCATTTAGTGCCGGGTTTCGGTACCCATCCCTATTTGCAGGGCTGGATGCAGGTTAACGTCAGACCTAGGACAAAGCAATTGCAGGTTCAGGGCCATGCTCAAGGGCCCAACGGAGTAGAATCACTCTTGGCATTAATGCGATTCGAACCAGCAACCTTCCAATTACTGGCACAGATCCCTAGCCTCTGAGCCACCACTCCGCCCCAAATTCACCTAATTATGAATCTACAACCCAGCACTGGTGTAGTATATATTCTCCTCAGAAAACATACACAGCAGCCTGCTGACTATACACTGACTCCATGAACCTACTGCGACTCCTCAGGTGCCCATCTACCATGACATCACAAGCAGCTCACTACCGTTACTCCCCGAGTGCCTACCTACAGTAACTCCTGGAGTGGCTCATTACCATCACTGCCCGGGTGCCTACCTACCATAACTCCTGCAGTGGCTCATTACCGTGACACCACGAGCAACTCACTACCATTACTCCCCAAGTGACTACTGTAACTCCTGGAGAGGCTCATTACCATGACTCCCTCAGTGCCCACCTACCTCAATTCCCCAACTGACTACCTACCTTGACTCCTTGGGCAACTACCCACCATGACTCCCCAAGTGCCTACTTATTTTAATTCCCCAACTGGCAACCTACGGTGACAGTCCAAAGTTATCGCATCAAAGTGCGCTACCCCTTCCCAAACCTCACATGCACAGACTCTAGGCCACCCAGCCAGCATTGTCTCCTGAGAGTCATTATGTCCTGAAAGGCCTGTTAAAATCAGATGGCATCCTGGAAATCAGAAAGCTGGAATCGGGAAAGGCCGCAGGATTGCCCGCTTTACTCATTTTCCAGGAAATTACAAGCTTTATAATAATTTATGAGAACCCACTATGTTCTCATGTGCACAATTCGGAGTGCTTCCTTCATAAATTAATATGTCAGCTCAGAGATCATTTTTCACAAACATTGGAGTGGTGACATTGTAACTCATTTCCAACCAATATTCAAACCTGGAGTGTAAAAACACCATTTTGATTCAAGCCATCGCTGACCAAACGAAACACCCAGAATGTAATATTTACCAAATGCCAGTGGCTTCCTCTTCTGCCCTTCCGTTCAGGGTGTAAGACACCAGCCAAAAGCAGCTACAGGGTGCCTTGCAAAAATAAAGGCTTAAAAAGTAATTTATGAACAAAGAAATACACACACACACGATGGGAATTAAGACAAACATAAAACCAGCCCTGCAAGCTATTATTCAAGGTGTTTAACCATCATCATATTCGGACCCGAAATAAAGCCTTTCAGCCGCCGATCTCTGTGCAAGGTTCCCGGCGGCGAACACGCTCTGGGGAAAAGCAGCACGTGTAAACATCAGGGAAGATTAATGCAAAACAAGGGGAAGTCACCCAAAAAGCAAAGCACCAAAACACCAGAGCACACAGTGTCTTCTGCACCATCAGCTGAGCCCAGAGGTGGACAAGCCACTTCCTGCCCAGTGGTGCTTTCAGTGACATCAACGGCGCCACTCGCACTTCCTGTCCCGGACTAACCACAACGCCCTTTGTCTGGTAGGGCGAGGGAGGCCCGAGTCCTTGTGGCGGTGCCCATCACTAGCCTCCGCACTTTACACTCACAATGCCGCTGACTAATCGAAAGCATTCCTCCCGTGTCCGTAATTACAGTTACTCCCGGGGGTAGCCAGCTAACGGCTAATGGCTATCAGCACATACGTGGCAGGGGAGGGCATTCGCAGAAAACTGTCAAGGCGCAAGGGGCATCTGTAGCAGCACAGGGCGGGGCGAGGGGGTGTCGATGAGACATTTTCACCAGCCTCCCACATCACATGCCGATGTGTACAGACAGAGCAGGGCCGCGCACCCCCCACCCAAAAACGTACAATGTGACATGGTGGAAAAAAAAAACAAAAACGGCTCAAAACAAGAAACTCACAAGGTAAAAGAGGAAGGAAGTACAGAAGGGACACATTTACAGGAAACAGGAAGTGGCATGCTGGATATTCTTTTAAGTGTATAAAAAATCCCCATAGCAGCAAAAGATTAAAAAGCCACAGCAAACTTCACAGCAAACTTGAGGCCAGGCAACATCAGGGCAGACGCGTGTCCGCCCCCGGGGGATGCTGGCGTGTCAGGAAGCACAGCTGTTTACCCGGGAATTACGCAGCAAAATTCCTGCTTGAGCTGGATTTTATCCGGGCTATGGCCCTGAAAAAGGTTTAGTCCCGTTAAGCCGGCGGGGATGAAGACTCGTACTCACACCACCCCACAGGTATTAGTGTGCCCTGGCTAGCCCGGGGGAGGGGCACTCACACAGAGAGCTGCGAGGTCGGCCTCAACCAATAGCCCTGGCCCTAGCTTAACAATACAAAGAGAGTTCCCGTAATGGGCTGCCACTGGCACTTGCTGTGGTTTAACATGAGTCAATCTATGGTATACCAACTGCTACTAGACGTATGCAGAACTGACAAATTAATACAATCCCCATTAGGATGTCAGACAGGCGAAGTTTAAATGGTAGACACTTGTTGGCCGACAAATATTATGAAAAACTAGCTTTGGAAAGAAGAGGGCAGGTAGAGCACAGAAGACAAGATAACAGCCACTGTGAGATGGCTCAGACGAAAACAGAAAGTCACAGTCAGGGAGTTTTTAAGAGCCAATCCCCCCCCAAATGTAGTGCACAACATAAACATCTGAGACTGAAACTGAATCAACCTCAATATGACCCCGCACACACACACACACATCACTATGATTGATTCACAACTGGAGCATTTTACAGTTTACAGCAGGCACACCCTCTGAACGTGACCTCAGGTGATCCAGGACACCACAGTGAGCCTTTGTTTCCCCAAAGAGAGTCTTCACCCAACAAACATCCACGTGGGCGACAATCTCCGTGGGTAGACAGCGTAACCAGGGCCTTCCCAAGGACAGATTCTTTGCTGAGGGGGAGGGACAGTGACTCAGAGGACTGGCTTCATGACCTTGCACCTCGAGGTCTATGACTTGTGGATTCGTTCGATGCCCTGTCTGCCTGTGAGTATAAGTTTACGTGTCCCAAAAATGTAGGTTACTGTCCCGGGCCCAATCAGATGTGGTTTGGGGGGAGACAAGTCTCAGGGCTGCCCCAAACGTGCTTATGGGGGGGGGGGGGGGTTAGGATTAAAGTCAGGGGCTCCAGTGATTACTTTCCACTATGAACTAGGTGCCCCAAGCTTCCAGGCCTGTGAAAGGGTCCAGACTAACTCTAATACTGAGCAGTTATGGATGGGTTACTTGGATCGAAATATCACCACCCAATAAAACTATTTAAGGCAGTAAACATCCTTACTTTTGTAGGTTTTTTTCTGTTTTTCTTTCAAGAAATTAACTGAAGGGGATTTTAAGGAATGTCCCTTTGGCAGTTTAGTTTAGGTTCTCTGGGTGTCTGTACATAACGCCCTTTGGTGGGGGATCTCCAATAAAAGGGACCTTGGCCCTGGTCATACCTTCTGGCGGTGAGAGTCGAGACAATGTTGTTTAATGCTGCTTAGTGATTCTCCTGTCTGGCCTCTCTTGTTTCACAACAGCAGTGGCCCATTGCCCGCCAGCGTGCAATAGCTGCCCAGCACGTGGCTAACAGCGCATACACACGAACGGCATCCGGTAATGTCTTCTTACCTAAGAAAGCTCATTAAATCAGGAAGCTACGCGCCCCCATGACAAAGGGTGCTGCCAGTGGAAGGGCTGAGCGCAAACGCGTAAACACGAGATGCGTGATAAAATTTTTATAGTGCGGCGGTGGCATCTGTTGTACTTTCGGCCTTCTCGGGTTAAAAGAAAGGACTTTTAAAAATGGATTAAGGTGTCATTACTAGCGGGTGCTGGGCTTTCCTTTGGGGGGGGGAGGGAGAACCCCAGGCATGATGCCTGCCAAAACCGGATGCTTCTTGCTCAACCCAAAGGCCACCCCTAGGCACATGCACTGCTGCCCAGGGGGGTCGTAGTAATTCAACATTTTTACAGTTGGTTTCTTTCAATCTGAAGTTTGCAGTTTTTGTCGGTTAAGCAAAAAAAGTCAGCAATGGTCTGTCATCCGTTTTTTCCCCGTAACCCCTTATCTATCAATGGATTACGGAAAATCTAGAATGAAACCCCAGGAAACACAGAAGGAAAAAGGCAGGGGACACCTTGCATAGGATGCCAGTCCTTCACAGAGAGCC
This sequence comes from Petrocephalus zakoni, assembly GCA_026774425.1. Taxonomy (NCBI): domain Eukaryota; kingdom Metazoa; phylum Chordata; class Actinopteri; order Osteoglossiformes; family Mormyridae; genus Petrocephalus; species Petrocephalus zakoni. The sequence goes on along the minus strand of JAODKN010000016.1, from coordinate 1,931,455 downwards.
CACTTCACCTACGAGCATATTTCTGGACTTGGGGATTAGCAGCCATTCTTTGATGCCAGGACATCCAGACCTAAAGACAGCTGTAAAGCAGGGTTTACATGGCAGTGAGGGATCCTCTTAGTGGTCCTCATATTCAAAGACCAAGATTTACAGTGTGTTCCATTTGCCTTGGGATCCGAGTTTCGGTTGCTGAGATTACGTCACATCCACTAAAAACTCGGGGAAAACCGAGTCGGATGCGTTCCATTTGCCACAGAAGCTAGAACTCGGATTCACGGTTAAAGCTAGGCATACCCTAACGCATCTACACTTTTTATTAGAATTTTTCGGCTTGAGTCGCAGATCCTGCGCACATATGGTTCGACTAGTCATTTGTTTGTAACATGGACTGAACAATTCTTTAGCATTGCCAGTAGATAATCGACACATAATGCTGTATTTTACGTATAACATTACTGTAGCAACACATCTATCGACTATAATAACACTGTATGGTGTACACAGCTTACTAAGTTGACTCAAACAGCACTAAAGTCCTTAAAAATGTAAATATCACTGAGCAGCCATCTTGAATCAAACTCGGGATACTCTGGGCTGCTCCGAGATATTTCCCGGGAAACGGGAATCTGACTCGGAATCCTAGCAGCCTTCTCTAAGGAATTTCTGACAAAAATACTACCAACATGGATCAGCTCCAAAAACAACCAAGCAACACCACAACAGCCTACGGCAGCCATGAAAGACCGAGCGGCAAAGATTGGGTCTGAATGGCAACACCACCCCGATAGTTGCCGATGAAGGGTGTCCCCAACCCAAAAAACATGGTTCATCAATCAGTCGTCCACATTGAGATATGACCCACTGACCAAAAGCACCATAAGGACACAAGCGCAGCAAGCAGCCTTCAATGATGGGCTGAGTCCTGTGCCTTAGACCAGCCTTGGGCGTCCTGTGCCTTAGACCAGCCTTGGGCGTCCTGTGTCTTAGACCAGCCTTGGGCGTCCTGTGCCTTAGACCAGCCTTGGGCCTCATGTGCCTTAGACCAGCCTTGCAGGGCAGTACCCACAATGTATGGAGTCAAGTTCCTGCCTTTAGCCATAGGAGAGTCTGTCAAATGTCCTCCGCCATTCCTGATCACAAGCATTTTCTGACAATGAAAGGCAACAAACGGACACACACATGAAAAATAGCTAACTAAGACAAGACGTCTCCCAATCACCTTTGTAAATCACCTTCCATCAAATCCCCTCCTCTCCTTTAATGGCACATTATTTAAAACGGTAAATAACATTTTTTCAGTACATTAACAAAGCCGAGTGATTGTGCTGAAAATTAAGTCCCACGGGACTGCAACTCACAGATGACTTTGGATCCACTTAGTGCTCGGAATTCATCGAATATGTCTCCACAGACAACACTGAGGACTTGAGAACAGAAAGTACAAACATTCAAATATACAACTCCATGCCAGCTCACCTACGGAATGAGAACATGACTTTCAAGCCCACATTGTAGGCTATTTCAATCCCATTCATAAAATGTGTGTCATTTAGTCTACAATCTACATCGAACTTTGAAGATAAATTGGTGACCATTAATCCAATAGTACTGAAGGAACACAAAGGTATCAAAGCACTTCGACTGAAGGCCAGACAAAACTGAAGACCTTTTGAAGATCTCTTTTGGCTGAGATGAGTCTTTCAAGGTAGCTATAAGTATGAGGAAAAAAATCAGATATTGAATGAGTCAAACGTTAATTCACATGAAGAACAAAGTGCTCAACATATGGCCCTTTGTGTATTTTGGTTTTACGACTCAATCCCTGTCTTTAACATCCCAATTTAATTTCTCTCAAAATGAACCAGCCAGTGAGAGTTAATTAAACCCAAAATTAATATAAGATCTAATTTCAAGAGATGACAAAAAGTGGTTCTGTTCACACACAATCCTTGCATCCCCAACATGAATGGCTTGGGAAGGAGGGGGCTCCCAAATGCTACCTTCCCTTTACCTCCATCTCAGCAACAAACTGAAATCTTTCTCCCGTAGGCGACTGCCAGGTTTTGCTTCTTGACACAGCTTCCAAAGTAAGACATCTGACAGCATGAAGGTAGCTGCAGCCATCTGCGATGAGCAACTCGCTAATGCACCTTCACAGTTCAACTGTGATACTGGGTCACAGGAACAGGCCTGCTGTACCTCCAGGTGGGGTGACACCAAGCCCTGCAGGCACCCCTCGGCTAAAGGGGGGGGGGGGGCACGTTCCCCCTGGGGGGGAAAAATCACACCAATAGAGGCACTACTAAAAATGATTTTCAATCAGTTTTCCCCAAAGCAAAGCTCAAGCAATACCCACAACAAAGTGGATACACAAGTGACCATACAGTCTACGCTGTTAGGTCAGGCTTCTCCTAACAATCACTATGAGTGCATCCAAATCCACATACTATATTTCATCTACTACCATAGCAAACAGGTGTGTGAACTGAGCTGTACGTCTGAATCCTCAGTGTGGATGAGAAAATAGGCAGATGGTACCCATATAAACTACTGTGTTGTAAAATTCCGAAAAGTTACACCGATGGTCGCTATGCTATCCTTCAAGCTCACAGTGGAGATTGTCACTTGGTCAGAAATTTTTGTCAAGATGGTGGAGGAACTGCAGTCACTGTACAGATTTAAGCTGAAAACAATAAACAATTGCATAAGCAGATTCAAATACTTTTTTTTTCCATTGATAGTTTTACACTGTTTTTAACTTTCATCGAGGTCAAGCTACATCAGTGGTAAACATCCAGTGCATATGCAAGATGGCGAGCGCAATATTTCCAAGCACATGCATACTACCATCATGCATATATACTGTACGTGCTACATTAATGGTCCAGTGGCAGACTTCTAAAAAAAAAATCCAGCACGTGCTGCGTAAGTATGTGATTTCGGATGCACTCAACAACCTCAAACCAGAAAGTTATTTTTATCAAGGAATGCAGCACTGAATACTGAAAATATAAGTATCTGTACGTCACATTACCAGCCAACCCAGCAATTATAGAAAGGATCTTATATCTGAAAGGTTACTTGTGGGAAACATTAATTGATCATACAGAACAGTTGCATCTATCAGTCACCCGAAGCAGCCCTGAAGCAACCCTCTGGGCATGTCTGATTTGTTTAAAAAAAAAAACGGAAGGCAAGAAAAGTCTGCAATGAGACTGGGGGCTCTCCAGAACAAAGCGACTCGGAAACTCCACATGCATGCCACCTTATGCAGCGACTGAAGAGCGGACGGTCTGAAAAACACGAATGAGCAGAGAACAACCCTAACCGGCAGTTTGTTAATGAAATAGCATCGTAGTACTGCTGGATGTTATAAAAGATACTCAGTGTGGCAGGAACAATGCCATAGCTGTCTGACCCCTAACATGTTTTCCTACCTTAGACAAACCCACAAGCGCTTTTAAAGCAAACAGACACTCAGACACTCAGCTGTGGAATTCTGAGTCCCTGCATGTCAGTATCCTGACAGAACACAAACCCAATGGATCACAACAGCCCCTAAAAGCTAGACTGACTGTGTGAATCCCCCCACCCCCCCACCAAATGTGTATCCATTACCAATACTTTCAGGACAATGGAGAGGAGGTATGATGCTAACTAACAAGTGGCCATTTTGGCAGCACGTTTCCATTATAATGAGCCGACACAAGCGGCATGACATGCCACTCTCTCAAGAAACTGCACGGCAGCGTTCCTCACCAGGGGCTTAAAGGGACACCAACACCCCCTAACAGCACCTCACCAGGCAGCTCTTAACACAGCACCCCGATGAAATTGGCTCTCCTCACCTGAGTCTCAACAAAAAATTATCCACAACAATGCCAAGAGGACGCTGCAGCCATTAAAGGTAAGGGCTTTCACTTTAGGCCCTGCATTGACTTAATTACTTTATTAAAAATGTTAGCACAGCTGGTGATAGGCTTGGGCCTGGAGACAGGCTAGGAACTGCTGCATTAAGGTTTTATGCAATCTATAGCTCCACTGGTTTCCACAAAAGACAACTGTAGATGCTGGGGATGGAACCCGGGGCCACATATAGGCAAAGCATGTGCTCTACTACTGAGATACATCCCCCACCCCACAAGAGGCTGTGACTGAATTCAGGGGCTGCACCCTTATTCAGCTGCATTCCAAAATCAAATGCGTCACAGTGATGCGACGGGGCTGTCCCATTTCGAAGGCTTCTGGAAAATGCCGTCTAGGAGTGTGTCCTCCTTTTACAGAGTTGCGAAGGATGCACCCAATGGATCCCTCGCAGCCCAGCATATCCCATTATGCATTGCGCAGAAGTAAAGTTGGGCGTGTCCAGGCTAGGCGACAGGAGCGGCACTTTGTGACTTGAGAGTAAGGGTGGGAACAGCTGTTGACGCAAACAGGAAATTATCCATAGGACGGACCGTCCCATTTGACAAGGCTTTCTGTTCGACCTTCAAAGAACGTAGCCTAGAAAGGCTACATAGGCCGTGTCCTTCTAAGGGTGCAGCTCCTGAATCCGCACACAGCTAGGGCTTGTAGGGAAAATCCTGATTGGTCAAGCACCCCCCCCCCCATCCTCACACAAACAAGTGGTGTGTCGCTTTGTGGGTTAGGTGCCCATGAAGGAAGGAAGCTCGCTTGTTCAAATCCTGTGACCGGCAACGCAATTTCACAGTTGAGTCCTGCTACAGGGACTGGCGGACCCTTTGGATAACATCAATAAATAAGTATAAATGACTAAATTCTAAATGCCAGCAGAACAGCTAATGCAAGCCCCATAGCTGTAAGACTCAAGGTAGTTTCTAGATACACAAGAGATATGCACAATAGATATGCAATTCCAACCACAAGTTTCACACTTGTCTCCCTGGTCTCGTTGCCATTGGCCTAGACGGAGAATGTCTGCGATGGTTTCATGCTTACCATGAGGCAACATGTAGCCATCAGAACTGTGAATTGTTGTATCATGCTAAGTGCAGTTAGATCTAGCTGCAGACCTACACAGTGTCAGCACTTTTAACACACTATGCGCGTATGATACACTTGCCTTTCTTTTGTGTTTGCTCCTTGGGGGTAGGGGTTAGGGTGCCAAGAAAAAAAAACAACCATCTAACATGCTAAAATGCATTAATAATAACAACAACAACAACAACAACAACAATCATCAGCACTGCCGGGAAGCATCACAAAAGCGGTTACATAATTAGAAAGGCAATCCGAGATCTTTATCGTAAGTGTATAAGACTGGGAGGAAGTTACCGACAGTTTACAACAAGGCGAAGTAACTATTTGTGCTGAACAGCTTAAAGCAGATTCCCTTGTTAGAAGCTAATCAAGGACAAAAATGCTGATTCCATAGAATGAATGCAGGCTTCCAAAATTCATGCGAACATTTGAAATGAACTGCGGAGAGTGTAAAAATATGTAAAATACGAAAAAATGTTAAAATGCAGCCGACCTCTGCTCAGCGGGATGATAATGTTAATCTCATGGTTAACCCAGTCAGGTAAAAGTGGTTCTGGACCTTTGTCAGTATAACCAGGGACTGCAGCGCATCTCCAACAACCTGCCACAAGCATCCATCAGCTATCGCATTACTTCAAGGCGGTACTTAGCGCCCAGCGGTGTAGCATACGCTCTGAATCAGGAGTGTAAAAGCTGGTAGGCTGCCGGCCCACGGTAGCTGCCGTGCGATCCGCCATCCCAGCACCACAGGTCAGCGTCTGCATGTCAGCAGACACGTATCTCAGCATCCGGGCAGCTGTCCCGGACAACGGGGACGAGGCACAGCAGACGAGCAGTCCTGCTCTCCACGCCGGGACGCCGTATTCCCCATCCGGGGGCCCGCGTCACCGTCCGTCTCGCATTTCTTGGCAGAGCAGGCTGAAGATGGGTCACAGCGCCTGGACCAGGTAGCCGGGCCACGACCGAACACGAAAACGGAGACCCGGCAGCCCAGAGAAGCAGAAATCCAACCCCGTGAGATTCAGCGAGAAGCTCCAGACCAAGGTGCTCCAAGAAGCAACAGAACAGCAGTTTGGATTTAAGGAGAAGCTTTAAATTATCACAAGAGGCTATATTGTGGAGCTTCTATTTTAACACTTTAATAAAGTGAACATACTGGACAAGATTATTGGCTTTAAATTGAACCCTACAGAGAGATTCAAGCCAGACAATCTTTCGGTGCTTTTTCTAACACTAAATTTATTGGCATGATTGGGATAACAGACTCCACTATGGTACAACAGCCATGTCAGATTCAGTGTATCGAGCGTTTGGCCTCACAGTCCAGGGACCTCCTCGCAAAGCTGGCCAATGACACGCCCCCAAATCGTGCCCAGACCAGAGGGTAATTCACCCTTTAGGTCTTCTAATGCCGTCAGGCCCAATAAAATCTGCACCATGAATGAAAAGTACGGGTCTATCAACGACAGCCTGACATGGAGCCTGAAAATCAAATGTCAGCACAGAGCTGTAATATGAAATCCCAGCTGGCAAATCTGCAATAGTAGGGGCCTGGTGGGGGCCCGGTGCAGGCCCCGGTGGGGCCCCAGTGCACTGCGGCTTAAACATTCCCCACAGCAAGCCATCGGACCACCTGCTCCCGGTAAATATGGGTAAGCGCACTTCACGCTAAGAAAACGACTCTGGATAATGGGTCCCGATCGAGGACCCGTGGCAGGGCTGGGCTCTGGCAAGCGAGGCCCCGGAAAATGGTGAGCAGGGTCATACAGGGACACAGGCAGAAGCATAGACAGGTGGTTAAAAAAAACCAGAACGCTTCATAAACCCTTTTCACAGGAGAGAACAGGGTTTAAATCAGGTAACATCCTGCTCTTCAGATCAGGCTCCTGGTTAAAACCCCATCCAGGAAAGTGCCATCACACCCATCTGGAAATACATTAACCTGTATCGCTTCAGGACATAGATAAATGTACACATGGATGACATATAAGATGTTAACATACATACATCCCGTTTAATAAAGATATCTGCCCTCAACAACTGTCGTTTGGGGAGGGGGGTTGGTATATAAGTATGGCGAATCTGTAGATCCCTCGATCGTTCTACGCCGTAACATCTGTCACCCCAAAACACCCCTGACACATGAAAGGCAATAAAGTGGGTCCCGTACGGCCCCCCGACTCACTCATCTGGGGGTCAGCCCGAATCGCCAAGCCGAACCCCCAGCTATATCGAACAAATACAAGGCTGACGGGGTGATTCGCGTCGCAGGGGCTGCAAACGTATCCGCTACATATGGTACTTTTTAAAAACATGTCCACTGTGTAATTTCAAAGTAAGCCGGGGGACTTTGAAGCTCTCGTTTTGCTAAGGGGACAGCGTGCTGACAATAGCCTGACTAATCTGCTGGTAATATGTTTCAAATTAAAGTGTCGATCCCGGCAGGTCAGGCAAGCAGACCGACGAACGCCTGTTCTGCAGTAAAACACATAACCACTCATTTATTTTAAGTTATTCTGAATATTGCAAATACCAGAAGATATCACCTTATTTCTAATGCCACAGGAAAAAAAATAGTACAAAAATGACTTTTCCCGCATCATGCTTCAATACTATGGACTATTATGGATTATTTGATTATTTTCCACTACTTAACGCTGATTAAGACAGACATTTAATAAAACGCCCCTCACATTTTTGTGTTAAAATGTGTTTGCATCCGGAGGAATGTAGCTTTGATGCATTAATTTGTCACAATCATGTGACGACAGTGACATCTCACCCCGCTACCTATATGAAACGCGGCCGCATGTACGGTGCCTACAGACGGCGCGGACCACGGAGAAGCCGGGGTCTCGGAGACGGAGCGGCGCACATGGCCAAACGGGAGGGCGAGAGCCGCGAAAAGGCGCCGTGTGTCTTTAAGCGCTAATCCCTCCAAATTTAAGTGCTGTTGCCGACCAGTTAATGGGCGGTTCGGTGGAGCCTCCATGCTACCGAGTGGGAGGCCTGTCTCTGCCGCAATCACTGCTGTGTCACGGAGCGCCTTTTAAAGTGATACTCTGCCTGCCGCCTTCGTCGCTCCGCCTGGGAATTAAACGGCGTGTTGCTAAATGAATTAAAATAAGGGGTTATTTTGCACGCAGTAAACCGCGCCATTATACTGTAATAATCGAGTGCAACTCAACAGAGAATGGCACAATGAAGCTAGTTTCCAGAAAGCAGATACTTTCTTTTGCAGGTAGTGCGATTGTCTCACAAAATTAATACAGTATACAGTACTCCAGATGCCCACTGCAGTACTGGAAACCGAAAATCCTGGTTTAATGTACCGGCGATTGTTATAAACACATAATGTAAAGACGTAGAAGTAAGAAGGTCTGTCTGGAGGTGGATAAACACACTGAAGTGTCTTCGGTCGCGTCTTCGAGTCATACGTTAGAGAAATAATATATATATATATAAAACAGGAGTTCTTAAAAATGCACTGCTCCCTGTGGAGCCTAGGGGTTAAACTTTTTTCTTTTAATTATTAATCTCGTATCTCCCGTCATCCTAAACTTCGGACAATGCCGTATGTGGGCTTCATCGAACAGTACTGTTTACTTACACACATCTATTTATAAACGAGAGAAAAAGCAACTCCAAGTCAACTGTGCTTAAGAAACGCGTTAACATCCGTAATGATAGTTACACGCAGCCGCCATCGCTTCCGTTTCCTTTATCTCTGTTTTCCAAAAGGAGAACGTTTCACTCTCCATCTCAATGCCATTTCCAGGCCACGGGGAGATATAAAGGGGTTTAATTCTAGCAACGCGAATACTGGACGTGTATTAAGAGAGGGGGGGGCGTGCAACAGATTCGCGAATGCCGAGGGGGTAAACTCATGGCTCCAAACGGGAGTCAAATGGCAGAGATGGTGGGGGGCGCTTATCGCCGATGGAGAACTTCTGCTGACTTCCAATAAGTTGGCGAGGTGCAGGAAATGCAGCGGCCGGGAGCCGCAGACGCTCCAAAGCGGCCGCTTACAGGGCAGACAGGGAAGAATACGAGCGGGGCTAACGAATTCTCAGCACCGGGCTACTGCCAGGTCAATGAAATGTTTGGCAGTACTACATACAGACATAATCACGACAGCAAAGTGGCTGGATACTGATATGATTGTTTCAGAGCAACAAAAAATGCACTTATATTCTCAATAAAGGAAAAAAACGCGGGGGAAATCAATTGAATTCGAATAAGCAAACGTACACGCAACCAATCAATGAAAATACCCCAGCGCCGAGCTCCCCTCTTCGGAGACACTTTAAAAGCGAAGCAACATTGCCCTCAAAAGGGCTGCAAAGTTTGGCCGATTTCTATCCCGAATAACCGGTCGAAAAGCGAGCTCGTCTGGGGGGGACGCGTCGTGACAATGTTTCCACTGCACATCCACAGAACACAAACTCGATACATTTGTTCTGCTTTTTGTCTGTTGCTTCTTCCTAAACATTTAATCCAACTGTCTGACAAGTTGCGCTGGATGTTTTTGCGTGGCCGGGGATGGATGGGGGGGGGGGCTTATTTCCTTACCGCTATAAGCGTGTTACTTCTCTGTTCTGATGTGCTCGCCGAGTCGGGATCCTGTTTGTTTTGCTGTTTATTATTAGACTTCTTAGCCCTCTGCTCCAGGCTCCTCTGATACAGGCTGACCGTGTCCCTGCGTTCGATCTCCAGCTGCTCGGCGTGGGCTTGCTGGTACCTGGTCTCACAGTTTATATGGTGTCTCCGGCAGCCCTCGATCCTCTGCCTCAGTCTCTCCACCACCGTGCTATGCTTGGGAATGCCAACATTGTTACTGTTACCGCCGATGCCGCCGCTCATGTTGTTGTTGATGCAAATGCTGCTGCCGTTCGCGGCAGCGGGGGTTACGAAATCCCCCATCCTATAGCCCGTGCACAGTATTTTGGAAGAACTTTCTTTTAGCGTCTTGTGTCTGAAGTGTGTCCAGGGGGGTTAGGAAAGGGGAGGGGGGGGGAATCAGGAGACTGGAAACAATCGCTGGTCGCTTCTGCCCCGTTAGGAAAGTCTATACTGTAATAATGATCGAATAATGTTCATAATGCTCGAATAATGTTCGAAATGCGAACGGACAACAATGCCGGAGCGTGTGTGACTGGGGTCACTAGTCGGTGTTTTCGCTTAGTTCTCCTGCCAGCACAACTACACAGTGTCTAAATGAACTCCATAGAAGATCCGGATGTTTCGGGCGATCATCACAAGCCCGCGGCCAGTGTCGCGATCTCCCTTCGCTTTATTGTGTTTTCCTTTAAGAAAAAGTTTTGCAGCTCCCAGCGCAAATGCTCCGGAGTACTTTCGCGTACTCGCATCTCATCGGCCGATACGTCCCCAATCCAGAGCGCGAAGCGAAGCCTCCAGGGGAGAAAGAAAATCCCGTCCCCCCGTTTCCGACGCCCGCTCAAGGTATCCCGAAAAGACGCCGATCCGCCGCTGGTCGCCTCGCAGCTGCTGCCACCATCACAATGATCAAGTGCTCTCCTCCTCCATGCCAGCGGAGTGATATCAGGACAAGAGCCGAGTAAAAAGCTGCTAGAGGCTGTGAATAGCCCGGCCGGGACGCATGCAAAACGCGGCGCGGAGTGTTGGCGGCGCGGACGGGGGCCGCTCGGCATGCCGAGTGCCGGAGCAGCCAGGTACAAAGGCGGCGAGGACTACAAGTCGCCGAGATTAGCTCCTTATCAACGACAGACGCGCAGCAATAAATGCGAAAGTTTAAGCGGAAACATCTTTAAACGTTTTATATATGAACTCGAAAGACTCGGCGAGCAGACTTACCGAGACTGCCATCCAAGTTGTACTTTTTCGTAAAACTATTTTCATTTATATTAGTATTTTGTTTCCCCAAACGCTCTGTAATTTTTTACCGAACGTCTTCGCGTTCAGATTTCACCGTTTACTTCATGCCCACGCATCCTAGGATTAAGGATAAAGTTTAAATATAGCCTTTGTATGTTTAGAATGAGGAATGTCAAGTCGGTTATTTATGACTCCCACACAAGATTTAAGTTTCACTAATCAAACACCTGACAAAGCATAAAATAATGTATTATTCCTTAAACACCTTCGTCAAACAGGTGTTACCTGACACTGAAGTATATGCTTTTTATACTCTGGTCACATTTGTAAATATATATAACGTGTGTATGTGGTTATATATGTATATGTATGTGTGTTTATATATATGTGTGTATATATATGTATATGTATGTATGTAAGTGTCTTATATATAATCACATGCTTGCATATTTGTCTCATACCTCGAATGTCTCGAATTGTCTATTTCCATACTTTCCCCATATTGGTTTGGTTGGGTCACCTATAGATGTTTTCTTGATTCCTCCCATGGTGCAAAGGTTTGCTGTACAGTTCATGAACTGCCTTCAGAATAGGCAGGAGTATGAGAATGAGTTCATTCCTCACCAGGGATCCCTGCCACCCTCGCAGGAGATTATTGGCAATGATCTGATATTCCAGATTGGCATGTGCAGTGATTTATAGCCAAGTGTGCAGAAGCTCCACTGTACAGTGCATGCATTTACATAAACTCGAGGGGCAATGTAAGTGACTTGAGCCTCCGAATGGAGTGGCCCACGCTTTTGGCCCTCACCACATCCAGGAAGCTAAAGGTCCTCACTAATAAGACATCCAAATGCTCTTCTGCTCTGGCCACTATGGACCAGCAGCATACCAGCTAAAAGAGGAAGGTTAACTTTAGCCTAGAGTCCGTCTCACGTCGGGCCCCTCTGCTTTTAAAAAAAAAAAAAGCAGCACCAAATGAGCTGAATTAACTAGAAACTGCCCAATGGCAGTTAAGCTGTGGTCTCTTCTTGGCCCGTCACATTATCGAGAGCGATTGAGACTGCGCTGGTGTAGTGTGATATAGGTCTGGGGAAAGCAGGCAAAGCCAACACCAGCAGGCGACCCCCTGCACCTAGGAAAGAGTTCATCCTCAGCAAATGAGTTCGCCGTGCACCCCCCCCCCCCCCAAAAAAAAAAACTGTACCACGTACTGCCGAAATTTTAACAACTTTAATAGTGTTATGAAGGTCTCCCCATGCAATAGCACCATCCTGAATTGAATTAACAGTCTGTCATATTCACCTACTGTTCAGCTTAATGCTCATAACTTTTATAATTAGCTGAAAAATCTTCCGAAAAGTTTTATTTCCATGGACACAGATATTTGAGTAGTGGCGCTGCTTCAAGGAACCCCAAAGTGTGTGTGTGTATGTGTGCGTGGGGGGCTGCTGGGTGGATCTATGTCCTTGTTTAATTGCCTTGGAGAGTGGTGAAATGAGATGATGTCTTTTCCTTTGTACTCTACTCTCAGCAGTACTTTACACTACAGCATACCTCTGTACCTCCCTTATGCGTCTTACACGTACAGTCATGCTTTGGCCACGGTTCAGTTTATACTCAATAAGATTAAGGGCATTACGTAGCCAGCTCGGACCCCTTTTCTCCAGGCATCCTGACGGGCGCTTTGTTCTCTTGTAAAAGGGGGCCTTTTATGTTTACACGTGTCCCTGTGTGTCAGTGCTGTCAGGAGGGAGCCGTCCTGGGATCAAAACGGTGTCTTTGGTATGTGCCGGTCGACTTAAGTTTGGGGGCTTCGGCGCAGCCTAGGATGGAGCCGTCCTTCATCCGAGTAGGTGTGTGTCAGAAGGGGCCAAGCACAAAGACATCTGCACAAAGACTGACGCTAAAAAATGACTCCTTTATTTTCGTCACGTAGTCGGCGCTTTCATTGAGAGCAACTTTTCTTTTATAGTGCTGGATATTTATAGACTTGAGTCAGGACAAGTTTCCAACTCAACGGTACAAGAGCGATGCCCCACGGGATTTATTAATGTTTTCTGACAACAGCGTTCACTCGTGAGTATATAAATAAGCCCAGAAAAATAAATGAGTGTATAAATATCTGTTTATAACAAATGAGATGTTGGCCTAAGAAAACATCTAGGCGACATTAGTCGTCACATTTACTGATTTCAGAAAGGGAAAAGTTAATGAATTGGGTATCTGATTACGGTGCGTTAACCTGCACTTCTCGTTTTCCTTCAGAGAAACACTATCTTTAATACCAGTCACAGGACTTACAACTTTATATGAAGCAGAACACAACTGGAGAATGGCAGGAATGACAGGGATAGCAGATCAGATGTTTAGAGATAGCGTGTTATAATAAGTTTTGTAACTTTACTATCTAGCACCCTATCGTTTGTAAATACTCCACTGTAATATGCACAAAGAAGAAATGTTAAATGTACAAAAGACTGACCAGGAAGATGTCCGAATGAACTCTTAGTGCAAGAACGCTTGTGAAGTTGTATGGCTAATGTTGTTTTTCAAATGAAAAGGTGCTGGTGGATGTTTCTCAATTGGGACAGTGCAGAATATTTTGAAGTCTATTGTTAGGATGTGGGAAAGGGGATGTGATTGGCTGGGTGAGACTGATGTCACAGTTTGCCTTATTGGGCAGGCCCATGTGCTGAGTGTGAACAGCGCTGTAATTGGTCCTGTCCAGCCAGCTTAGCGCTACAGGAATGACAGGAATGCGGCGTACACCACCCCCACAGCAGTCCCCGGTGCTCCGCGGCGCACAGACACCGCCTTAAACAGGGCTGCTTTCTGCTGTCTTTCCCAGCCCGGCTCGCTTCTTCCCGCATTCTCTCATTGTTATCCTCCCACGGTTTGTTCTTCTTATGCTCATAAAAGCTAGCTTTCCGTTTTGGTACTTTACAGTTGCTGATGGCAATATAATATGTCATCTAATGCTTTTTCAGAGCAGTAAAGACATTTAACTGGCATTATGCTTAAGTTTACAGCTACTTAACACCTCCCTCCCCCAAAAGAAAAAAAAACAAACACAATTGCCATGCTCCAACTGTAAGAAGAAAAAGTTTCAATTTCCCCCATCTACAAACAACAAAGGATAACTAACCTTTTGACTACATTGCGCAACTGCCATAGAAAGAATGACTGGCATGTGCCTCGAAAGATTTCATTTAAACTTGAAATTTGGACCATGACATAAGCATTTTGCCATGTTCCATGGAAGAAAAAAAATGTTCATTTGTAAACGGTGTATTTCGTAGACTGTGAAAAGGCGATCCAGCTCCATCACAATAAAAATCGCAAAGATAAAATAAGGTCAAACATACAAGCAGAAAAAAAAGCCACTTCACATGATGTCCCACTTTTTTCTAGCAAATGGAATCATCTTTTTCTGTAAACACATCATTCTGAAAGCAATACTGTTTGCATGTTGGTTATATAACACCAAACTGGGCTTTGTAGGAAAATAAATAAATAAGTCGGCATTGGCTTCAGAGTGTTTTTTTTGTTGTTATTGTCAGTGTTTAACATAAATCCACTCTGAAGGCCTCCGAATGTTCCTCAATGGTTTCACAGTTCACCACCAAGATGTTAAAAAGCATCAGAGCAGACAAATTGAAGTCAGCTTCTCGTCTCCTGCCAGCTTCCCACTCTCTCTTTTAATTGCATGCATCTCTATTAATGGACCATCCTGCCGCAGACTGTCTACTTGCTATTATTTGTGGAGGAAAAAAAAAAAATCAGAATTATTTTTCAATCTAAGCATCATCAATAAAACAATCCCTAGACCCGACACTGGGATTGAGGAGATTTCATTTTATATTAATAGTCTTTTAGTCTTCAGCCGACCAGCTTATTTAATCCTGTGGAGCACTCGCTCATGATTGAAGTTCTGAAATGATAATAAAGTGAAATAGATAAGGAACCAATAAGGAGCCACTGACTGTGATTAACTCTGAAACCTGCACTGGGAATCAGTAGTATTACCCACAAATCTGACATAGCGGCCTTTGCCGGATCAGTCAATAAGGATCTTTGAGTGTGATGTCATCGCTGACAGGAACCTTTTCATGAAACCATATACTTACATGGTCCACAGACAGACAGACAGACAGACATTTTCTCAGGGGCCCAGGATGTCTAGCTATTCCCCTGAGCCCCATACACACATTTAGCCAGTAAAAAGACATCGAGACATTATGAGACAGTAACACTTAATAGAAAGATCCGACTCCCATGAGGAATTCTACACCACAATTATGATCAGTGGTGAACAATAGGATTTTGGGGCAGTCCTCATTGGAGGTGTGCCATGCAGACACAGCTGGGTCCACAGGCCACCAGTACAGCTGTTGGGATTCCCACTGGGGGTGACAATGGCGGTTCATTGACAAGCACACTTGCATCCTGCAAATATGTAGGGCTCTAAGTACCTGGAAGGTAATCACTTTAGTCGTAAGGCTAAATGGATTGCGTCCCAGCTTCTCAGGGAGCTGCTGGCAAACTCAGGGGCGCATTAAGAAGCAGGAGGTGCTTCCTGACACCCCCGGCGCACTGCCGGTCTCTAGGATCAGCAATGCCTGTGGGGCTCTGACCGAGGAAAGCCAGTCTCAGGGGCTGCTAGTTGCAGGAAAACGTTTAAGCGCTAGAAAACAAACATGCCAGAGTTTGCAAGCTCTTTTTTTATAAGTTTTGCCTCCCCTTAATGGTGCTAAGACCTATGATTAAATGGTAGGTAAAAGCCGCATCAGTGTTTAACTATACATTTCTCAGGGTGTCATGGTAAATTGGGCAGGTAGGTACAAGGGTAAATTTTCCAAAGGCATTTATTAAGCATCATAATCATTATCATCATAATCATGAATACTAAAGTGACTTGACTAATAATAATGATAATAATAATGGTGATAATAATGATAATAATATTACTATCACTACAACTACTACTAATAATATAATAGTATAATATTATTATTAGTATTACTATTACTAATACACTACTGCTAATAATAATAATAGTAGTTGATATCAGTATTATCAATCTGTTAACTTTGGCCTTGGCCCCAGAAAAGATGGAGTCAAACCCCGGGGCCTACGACACAGAAGTAAATCTGCCTCGGGCTGGCCTTGCAGAGGCACCAGAGGAATGCTAACCTTCTTCTCATGGTCCTGCCAGCTACCTGCTAGCCGCACACACAATGCCGGAGCAGTTCTGCGGGCCTATGGGCCATGAGGGCAGGGCTCGGGCGCCCTCGCTGGCCCCAAAGTCCGGCGACCACGTCCAGAGAGGGCGGCCTGCTGCAGCGTGGGAGCGGAAACTGTAGAGCGATCGGCTCAAATATCACGACAGGTATATCAATAGGACGCGTTTACTCCACAGTGCTAATCGTGTGAACTGCACCCGAACTGGGACAGGATGGACAGATGTCAGCAGGCCATGATGTGTATTGTGGACACATCCAGAGCTCCCAGTTCATTGTAAATACTCCCCAGGCCTTGCTTAATAATCCCACGACATGTGTACTGTGATAGGCTGATCTAGGCTGGCTTACCTTCTTCCACAAACCTGCACCTAATATACACAATCAGACTGTGATCATATCACTCACATCCTTCTGTTTTTGAGTAGCTGAGATGTGTTTGGCATACCCGCGCGTCACTCTGCTAGATGAAGAACAGAGGAGGACCACCAATAATCAGGACTAATGTGCAGAAATCCAAGTGTCTCGTCTAATTCTTGTATCATCTTCATTTAACACACTGAAGAAGGTTAATCTGATTAAGTAGGGGTTAATAGTTTTTGAAATTCCAATTTAATCACAATGAATGAAATATTTTCCAACAGCTTCATTCATTACATGGTCACAGACATCCAGCATTCATGCAGTTTAATATTATTATTATAAATTATTGTTTCAGGATTGATACACACCCGTGTTGTGCACTATTGCTTATATGTGAATGTTAGGTATTAATGACTAATCTTTGTACTTATTTCTTTGCTTTCTAAAGGGAAACAAGTGCAAAGCATGTGGAATGAGGAATGTGATGGTCTATCATTCAAGAAAAACAGGAATCGGGGCAAATGACCATCTCATCATGTCCTATGAAAATCATGCGTAAGACCCTGGGTCTACTCAAAGCTATAGAGAGTTATGTTCCTCCCCCCATTTTTTCAGTTATATTCAAGAACTGAAGCAGGCTATGGTGGAGTTGCCGGAATGATTCGATAAATCACAGGGCATCAAGGGCGCAGAAGGAAGAAGATGAGGTAGCAAGGAGGACAAGCCGACTGGCCGCGTCTGAGAACTGCCTAAGACATCCCACAATAAGTGACATGCAGCCCTGTTTACAAAAAAGTTGGGATGCTGAGAAAAATTTAAATATGTAAATGTGTAAATGAGGTAATTTTCAAATCAGACAGACCCATATCGAATTGCAAACAGAGCAAAGGCAACACATCAAATGCCGAAATTGAGGATTTTTACTGTTTTATGACAAATATATGTTCAATTTGAATTTGATGCAAACAACACATGTGAGAAAGTTGAGACGGGGGGGCATGTTTACCACCATGTTGCATCACCACTTCTTTTAACAGAACTCTAACGTTTCAGAACTGAGCAGACCAGTCGCTGCAGTTTTGAAAGGGAAATGTCCCATTCATGCCTGATATAGGATTTCAGCTGCTCAGAAGTTCGGGGTTTCCTTTGTCGTATTTTACATTTCATAATGTGCCAAATGTTTTCAATGGGTGACAGGTCTGGACTGCAGGCAGGCCAGTCTAGCACCCGGACTCCTCTGCTATGGAGCCATGCTGTTGTAATATGCACTGAATGCCATGCATTGTCTTACTGAAATATACAAGGCCTTCACAGAAAAAGATGTTGTCTGGATGGAAGCATATGTTGCTCCAAAATCTATATACATATCATTCAGCATTCAGTATGGTGCCTTCCTAGATGTGCAAGCTACCCAAGGCATTAATGCTGGTTTTTAAACTGTCTACTGATCTAACCTGGATGGTCCCTCTCCTCTTTAGCCCGGAGGATGCGACGTCTTTGATTTCCAAAAAGAATATGAAATTTTGATTCATCAGATCACTGGACAGCTCTCCTATTTTGCCTCAGTCCCTCTTAAATGAGTTCAGTCCCAGAGAAGTCGGCAGCATTTCTGTATCATGTTAAGATGTAGTTTCTTCTTTGAGTGGTCGAGTTTCATCCTGCTTTTGTGGATGAGGCGATAAACCGCGTTCTCAGACAGTAGTTTCCAGAAGTGTTCCGGAGCCCATGCACTGATTTCCACTATAGGGTTGTGTCTGTTTTTAATGTAGTGACGCCTGAGGACCCAAAAATCCTATTGGCTATCCAATATTGGTTTTCGGCCTTGTCCCTTGTGTACAGAGATTTTTCCAGATTCTCTGAAATCCTTAATGAAATTATGCACCGGAGATGATGAAATACCCAAATTATTCGTAATATTACGTTGAGGAACATTCTTAAATTGCTGAACTATTTTCCCACTCAGTTTTTCACAGAGTGGTGAACCTCTCCTTGCCATGGGGCAGCGTGTGGCTTCGTGGCCTAGGTCTGTATGCCTCTAATTAGAAAGTTGCCGGTTCAAACCCACCTTTAGCATGTCTGTGGGCCCTTGGCCTCCAGCTTCCTGGGTGCTGTAACAGGTTCCTGCCAAGATGGGGGAGGTAACGTTGGTTTTTTCCCCCATAGGGATCACTATAATTTCTATTATTATTATTATCTTCACTGCACAGATATCCTGCTTACCTGGAAGCCTGTTTTTATAGCCAATCATCTTACTGACCTGTAGCCAAATTGCCTGTCCCTGTCCGAACTCTTTAGAAACGTGTTGCTGGCATTAAATTCAAATTGAGCAGATACTTGTCATAAAACAATGACATTTCTCAGTTTGGTCTGCTGCCTCAGTTCTATTTTCAATAAAATGTTGGTGTATAGGACTTGTACGTCATTGCATTCTGTTTTTATTAACATTTGGCACAGCATCCTAACTTTTTTTCGGAAATGGGTTTGTAGAAGAAAGGGCCAGATACTTCAGTGCGTCTCTGACCAGGGCTCCGCTTTCCAGGCCCGCCCAACATGTGACAAAAGGAGGGAAGAAGGAGGAGAGCCCTTGCAAGGGTTCCACCCATGATGTGACATGCTGCAGGCTGTTCCTCTTCAGAGTTGTTTTAATGGCTTTCTGGCTGAGCAGAACAGCCCAGAACAGAACCCACTGAGACTGAAGTTCCACCATGAACCTGAAGCACCTAAATAGTATATCTTTCTAATTGTTATTTAGCGTCTTCCTGTCCACGGATTTGTTTACAGCTCCTTGTCAGGTGATTTGGTCTATGACGCATCAGTCAATGTCCAGGTCAAAATATGAAAATACTGTAAGTGTCACCACGTGAAACCTAACGGCTTGAAAACACTGGTGGGACCCTGAGGGAAAAAACACCTCCTGCTTATGTTTAATGCTGCAATAGATACACATTATATATTTAGGAAAATTTATATATATATATTATATCTTTGTTCAGATGTAAAATATTATCATTATATTATCACTATATTATATTATATGATAATATTATAATATCTCATAGTAATATTAACATTATCACTTTAATATGATCAAATTAAGGAATCAGTTTCATCAGGTCAATGTTACCTTTAACCCTATCAGCTCATGTCGCTGTACATTATCCTCCTGGATGATATGCAGCAATACGTAAGTGCTGTCCTGTCTCTAAGGCTGCACTGCGGCTTCTTGGGCTGTCAGGCACATTACAGATTCCGTGTACAGGCAGTGAGGAGACCAGGTCTGGCCAGAGAGGTTAGCGGGCAGAACTTTGCCCTGATACAGTAACCTGTCAACACAGGCTATGGAATATGAAAGAACACAGGGTATGAAAGAATGTTATATTTTCATTCTTTATATATCTAGATATTGTTTTATTGGCCTGTTTGTCAGGTGTTAATAAGGGAAAAATAGATGTTTAACTTGAGACTTTTAAATAAAACTACAAAGAAATTAACTACAATCGCAGATATTCACATCCAATAAGGATTCCGTATGGCTTGGTCAGACTGCCAGACTGAAAGGAGGTAATCCCCTCCCAAATCAGTACCACGGAAGAATCACAAATACCAGAAAAAGAGACACAGCAAAACACGTCTCTCCTGAAATGCATCAAATTGCTTCCATTAAGGAAACAGTGAGACATATCGAAATAGGAACACAGCTAAATTAGCCGTGGGATCAAAGCCAAACAGTTTAATCTCAGAGAACACAAATTTTGATTTTTTTTTCCTCCATGTGTATCTATTTACAACCATCACAATTAATACTGGTCGCCCTCACATAAGTACTTAAATACCGACGTAACCTAATATGGAATGAAAAATCATTTGGCTAACTGCTAAATGACTCTTGTCGTAAACAGTGCCCAGGCCAAGTGTGCGAAGTGACATCACACTCATGGTATTCTGGACGGGCCAGCCGCACGGTGACACCGAAGCCTGTTTTGACCTGCTCGTCTGTTGAGATCACATTGACGGAGTTTTACTTGCCGTAGGCTGACAGCTATGTTATTTATTCTTGCTCCAGTGGGCATGAATGTCTTCCTCTGAACGTACGAGTGAGGCGATGGCGTTATCGCGGAATCAACACTTCCTCCTCCGGAGAAAGACTCCCGTGTTTGTTTTTTTAGCAAGATGTATAAAATTACTCTGCGATCTGCCCTATCAGAAGCAGATTACTCACTTAAGCACATCAAATTCCGTGCCTTTTTACTCTTTATGCAGTTTAATATATATTACAATGACACATAATTGTGTCATTCTCTTACTTCTGGACATCACAGTTAATAACACACCTGTGTGACTTAAATTGAATTTAAATGCACCTTATTTTACCTAAACACCTCTGTAATACTGCAAACGAGAGGCTACCCTGTTCATTTTGATGTTTATTTACTCTTCAGGTGTCTTTGAATGGGTTTCTGGCTGAGAGGAATGTTCCAGAACACTACCCCCTGCAATGGAGGTGCTCCCATAAAGAATTACAGTGAACTCAGAGCTGTGAACACGGCATTACAACAGACGTTTCAGTACTTTCTCGTGTACATTCCAGCACAGAAGGTGCCTCTCCAGATGTGTATCTCTTTGGCTTTGTTAAACTTGTGCTTGCATGCAAAACAGCAAACAACCATTAAACACAGTCCCCCAAGGCTGATGTAGCTGTATGGCAAATATTAAGAAATAACTATAAATCTGTTAGTGCGGAACACTTTAGTTAATATAAACTGCATGTCAAAAACTATCCTGCTACATTGGATATGCAGTCGAAAGATGGATGGATAGGTGGATGGATGGATGGATGGATGGAGGGTTAGATGAATTAAGAAATATACAATTATGCTGCTAAGTAAACTTTGCAGTGACTGAGCCAGAGACCAAGGTTTTAGGGTTCCAAGGGAAATCTACTGACCCCATCACATGCCTAAATTGGGGTACGTATTGTACATCCAGTCAGTAACACTACCATCATCTCTGGCATGATATGGTTTTTATACAGTGTACTATCCAATAGCAAGTAACACACACACGTGCACTGCCCAAGACAGGCTCCATGCAGGTCCTGGCCACACTGAACAGTATAGGCCACTAAAAAATGTATGGATGAGTACAGCCCTAGAATGCCTGGATATGTGAGAGGGAAAAAGTCATGCACAGATAAAGTCAGGAGTTCCAGATAGAATTCATGCATGTTAACCAGAAGGTTTCAATCCCTCATATGTAAACAGGGGCTCATCACAAACATGAGCACTTACATACATTCTATATCGTCCCTGAATCAAAGTCTAAAAGTATGCTTGAGCTAAGTGAGAAGCGCTGAATCAATAATCTGATCCCCCACCAACAGAAAAAGTGACTTATTGCACAATAAACAATCAAAAAAATAGTGCCATGGCAAGGGGCACATTTACAAAAAAGAAAAAAAAAGTTTTGCAAGAGTAAGAGTATGAAGGACCAGATGTCAGCCTAATCTGCTGGATATAGTGTACCAGGACTGAATTCTACATTCATCATCCCTAGGATGGCGCATGGAGCTGAGACTGGTGGAAACTGTGGCAAATGCCACGAGGGATTTGCTCACAACCGCACCTCCATCGTGCACTTGTGCCCACCCTTATATCCATGTTATGTAACAGACGCGGCGGCCATTGTGTAATTCGTGTGCAGAGAAACAACAGATTTCCACAGTGTTTCTAAGCATGCTCCTTCTACAGATACACAGGAGGGTACTAACACAAACACATCCCGCCGGCAAAGGAGCTAAACTTGCGGTTAGGCATAGCAACTTAAACCGGAAGTTGTACCTCTGAGTAACATTCATTTCATGCCATTAAACTTCCTGGCAGTCTAAATGGTCAACACAATAATTTGATGTGGGTAAAAGTGTCATCCGGGCAGCCTAATAATAATAAAATCATAAAGGTGATAATGTGAAACTGTAATATCGGTTGCTTTATTAAAGAAACACACTTGACCCGAGGCAACCGTGTGCAACACAAGTAAATTGAAACAAGGCTTCCAGAGGAGTGAACAGGAAAAGGAAATAAAATACATCTTTTACAAATAACTACCCGGAAGAAGGAGAAGCATGAAAAAGATCCCATTCCTCTGCCTTTTCACCAGAAGACATTTTTACTAGAAGGTATTCCGCCGGCCTTTCTTTTACTGACAGATGCGGACGTGGTCCTGGGCGGGGGGGCGGTGCCCCCATGCCAACATGCATGGATCTCCCTACGGACCCCCTAAAAACATGAGCTACTTGGGTCTGAAAAAAAAATTATTTACATCTATATCTGTGGAAACAGGCGAGAGGGAAACGCAAGCACGATTTCTGGATGGGCTCTGACGCGGGCGCAGGGGGGTCGAGACACTTCACTTGCTGAAAAGCAAAATTAATGACAGAAGAAAATAATCAAGCTTGTGGAAGCAAGACAGCCTAAACAAGAAGTCAGAGTGAGTTACACATTTGTAAAAACTATAAAATGTGACTGCAAAGCACTGCATACATAACTTATCGGTTTTCAAAATTGTATTTTGCTTCTTAATGCTAGTAATTTAGTGTAAGTAATACACTAATAGTAGTGACTAGTGAGGTGAAATGTATCTGGGCCACCTAGCCACCTAACAGAACAACTGGCCCCAGTCTACCACCCAGTCGAAAAGGTCTAGAACCTCCACTGGGGGGTACACCCCCCCCCACCTTGGTTATGTCTAGCTACATTCATAGGGTGAATAATACCAAATAATAATAATAACAAACAAATAAATAAATAAAGCTTCTTTTCAAATATTTTAACTCATTATTTTCTAATTTATGGGTTCCTTCTGGGTTCCTTTGTTTCAGCTTCGCACCAGTTACCGAGAGAAAAAACACAATGAAACCATCACTGTGACTTGCTTAGCAGCTCGTGAATATTTTAGCAGTAGTTTAATTAGCGAATGTTGGGGGCAGTAAGACTGAATATCAATTTAAGAGACGGGTGCAGCACTTCATAAAGGAACCTTGATCAAGAGCATTTTTCTTACATCAGAACATCATGCACTGGAGACAATATACTGGACAGAAGAATGTAGGTAATATGTAGGTAACATTTGCCCACAACCCTGAATAAGACAAGTGGATGAATGAATGGCTGGATAAGTAACATTTGTAGGTTTGGGGAGACCGTAACTGAGTAGTTACAGGGTATTGAAAAAATGAATTAGAAGAATGTGTTTTTTAGAAATTATCCTGGTAAGGCCCCATACTGCAATCCCCATATTTTCACTAATTTATTCTGCCATGGAGCCTTGAATTATCTGAGAAATTACCAGGTTTCTGAAGCTTATACACAGGGTGTAATCCGTCCTTTATTTTCCTCAGCAGAAAATGGCATGTGCTCACTTCCTGGCAAACTCACGCTGTGAGACTCTCCCCCTACCCCTGTGCTTAGACGCCCAGTCCACACAGTTAGCCAGATCATAATAATTATTCTTTCAGGTGAATAAGAAAGCATTTTTTTTCATTAAAAATGCAAAGTCGTACAATAACTGCTGGCTTCCACGAGAGCTCCAGTGTTTTTGAACGGACTCCCTCTGGCTGGTCTTGACATATTGATTGATCACTAAATTGTCCCCTGATTGCTAAGGGGGAGGTTTGCAATCAGTTTTCATCATTTTCCCCACCGATTCTATGAGGCAGGATGTTAAAAAATAAATAAAAAGTGTATTCCTGCAGCACTGAGCCGGTGTGTTTAAAGTGTGGCCTTGACATGATCCCTGGAAGTGGACCGCGTTTCTCCTCATAACAACCATTTCTCCTGCACTGCCTTGGATAGGGGCAGATGTGGATATTTCCCCTGCATTGGCTCAGTGAGTTATCTCAGGTGGTGCGGGTAATACCTGGGTGCGAGGCCGGCTTTGTGGTGTGATTTCATCCATGGATCGTCCACAACTTCCTGCAGTGACACAAGCACCTCAGCATCACGAACCAGCAGGGCAAATTGCACGCATGTCTGCAAATGATCCTTGACTGGATCTCATGTGTTTGATATTTGTGACTGAACGGCATTACGTGTGCATTATTCCCACATCTGACCAGCACCAATGAAAAGTCTTTTGTTCTGTTTTGAGCAAAGCAGCAACTTCTGGGTGAAAAAAACAATCCTATGACCGTAACTATCTGTTCTGGCCAACATGACTAGGCAAACTAGTACTGCTCTGTCAGACAGTATGAAAAGTCTCATATGAGTTGAATAGTTTGAGAAACCTCTATCCTTGCTAGTTCTGCACTGTTCGCTCCTGTCTTAAGAATGTTGTTTTTGGCACAATTGGTAAGAACCAGGTGCGACTTCCTTGACTCTAGAATCCTTCTTTGCTACTGATGATAAAGTATTGGTGTTCAAGGCAAACTAGTTGTCAGATCAAAAAAATAATAAAACAATAGAAACTTTCATTAGACTTCCGATAAAGATAATCATGTTTGTATACAACAACAGAGCACGTAGTTTACTACATTTCAGTGCTATGGACATGTACTAGGAGAAACAAAAATGAACAAAAATTTGTTGGGCGCTGAGCTTTACGAGGGAAGGCACACTGGGATTTAGATCTCACCATGGCTGCGTCCTCTCTCTGGAATGAACTGGGTCCAGTTGGGAAAAGCCATACCATAGTGTCATATATAATTTTTGCATTTGAGTTAATAGACCAATGAAATAAAGAACCACTTTTTGTCAGATGTTGAGGCTTGAGACATTATTGCAGGGGAATTTTGTCATTTGACCAAAAAAAGCAACACAATTTGTCAAATTACTGGCACAAATACAAAAAAAACACTAAGAGTCCATCAAAAGATCATCTAAAGCTATCTATTTATGTTAGAAAACATCTACTTTGTTGCTAATTAAAGGCTGCATTTAACACCTCTGAAAAATATGTTCTGATACTAATTAGTCAATTGTGTGTAGATATTTGTGGTCTCTTTTTGATCTGACTCGTTAGTGGTGGGAGTAATGATTCTCAGAGCCAGCTTGGTATTTCTTAGCTTGTAGACAGTGCTAGCAAGTATTTCATGCTCTTATTGTTTTAAGGTCCACATAAAATATCCATGTAAATATTGACTAACGTTTTCAGCTGTGTGGGATAATTAGTGCATGATCCATCTCTCAGTCTTGAAAAACCAGTGCTGATCGAAGCACATGTAAGGCCCTAAGTAAGCTTCACCCTGGCAAACTTCACTTAGTGTGGGACACATACAGCACCCGTCAAAAGTTTGGACACACCGAGCCTCCTACAGGGGAGAGTGACGGTGTCGCATCACATGACCTTTTGGAGGAGTTTTACCAGAGAGTGAAGGAAAAGCAGCCAATGAGAGCTCAGCATATATGTGGGATCTCCTTCAGGGCAGCTGGAAAAGCGGCCAATAAGAGCTCAGCATATATGTGGGACCTCCTTCAGGACAGCTGGGAAAGCATCCCAGGAGGCCATCTCATGAAACCTCATGAGACAGCAGGCTCAGCCATAGAGGAAGTGGGGTTAAATGGTTAGATCACTCTGCTGACCCAGGGATTTGAACCGGCAACTTTCTGAGTCCCAACCTACAGAGCTGCCCCCCCATAACAAACACATACTTTGTTTAATACTTTTTTTGTCAGTGCATAATTCCATATATGTTATTTTATTGCTTGATGTCGTTAATGATTCAGTGCTGATTAATGATTCAAGTCTTGGGACGCTCGCTTAAATGTGTAAAAATGTTGCAAATGCATTGGTTTCTTAACATCACACACCTTGTGTGTGGCTCCAGCAGGTTAGGCCAGGTTAGGCTTCAATGCCAATACCACCGGACTGATGTTGCCATTGGACCCTTATCCTCAAGCTGTGGGGGTGCCGCACACTGGCTGGTCCTCTGCTGTAACTCCCAAGCTCGCTCCCATCTGTACATGTGTCTGTGTTTCTCATGGAGATCAAGATGGGGTCAGCAGAAAGCAACAGCTGTGTTTTTGAGGGGAGACACAGAAGGTGCCGGATGTCATCTCAGGGAGGATTCGGGGGCAACGGCCACGAGACACCATGTTTCAGCCCTTTAAGCCCTCACTCTAATGTCAGTCCATTAAGCTCAGTGCCTCGTCCGCGGCCAGGCCAATTAGAACCTTCTTCAGTATAACAAACATCTCATTATTGCCCAAAAACGCCGTATTCACCGGGTCAGTGCGCTGCCCTTGTCCGTGTCACTGCAGTAATTAAAGCCAAATTGGACAGGTCTGCGAATCCCTGCCAAGCCCACTTTGTACAAGGATTAAGTTGTTACGGTTAATTAATCAGACAAGTGTATCATTCTTGTTCAGATATGGCCACCTATCTTGGGTCACACTTTTAAAAGTTAACTCCCCTGTTTACCAGCATTAGTTACAGTCCCCTTCTGCAGCTTGATGCAGATTTAGCAATAGTATTTTATTGTTGAGTGTGACCTAAAACAGTTGCTGTAAGTGGTTTTACTATATGTACCCCCCCCCCACATCTGACATGTCCACTTACCATCAGACACTGCTTTAACTCAGGTTGGCATGACCTATGACCAATAAAAAAACAAAGACTACGCCTAAAAGAACCCAGAAACCTTGACCGGATTAAGCAGCTGAAAGATGGATGGTTTAATGGTGTTTTTCTTCTTAATTATGCATAAGAAATGTTTAATTCACACGATCCTACAGCAAGTTCAAAGATAAAACTCGTGAAACTCGTGAAATTAACGAACGAAACCTCCCAAATCCATACAAAGTCCATTTTAAATGGTTCTGAAATACCAAAAGAAGTTCTACCTAGAGAACACTATGTGATCCTTTTACAATTAAAATCACGATGTTATTATGGCCATAGCATTAATTACGTTGAGTTGAAGGCATGCTGAAGAGGTTGCCAATTCACGGCACGGCGCGGAGTGTATTTAATTTAACCGTCGCCACAACCCGTTTGACGACTTTACCCTTGCCACCGGTTATTTTCTTTGTAAAATTTGCTCCCGCTGTAAATAAGGTTGGACAGCCCTGCGCTGGATGTGCAACAAAGCGTCTACATTCCAGTAGAGGGCAGTGCAGTAAAAACTGCATAGAAAAACCCAGCAGAGCCTTGCTAAAAAAAAAAAGTCAAGGACACAACAATTCCCGTCGCCACGAAATTTTGTGCATCTGTTTAACGATGTTACTTTATACCCAATCTGAATTAAGCAGAAATCAAGATGAGACTCAGAATCCTGAATACGTTGAATCTCCAGGTTTGAATGAAGCTTCAACAAGCTTCAACCTGTTGGCTGCTTGCCCACCACGTGCTCATTGACCCCACCCTGACCCTCCTCCTCCGTGCACTTTTCCCTGATAATGGAGTCCCTCAGCGTCACGGGATCCCACAGGCCGGTATCTCCCGCGCCAGTCCAACTCAGAGGCAGATGGACCTGCACACTTATAAAATCTCCCCATGCAGTACTGCTTGTTATCAGTGAGTTCCTGCCAGGCCGGGCGTCTGCTCACTGCACAACTGATGCACTGCTATGGAGACACTGGGGCCTGCAGCCAAGGATGTTGTGTGTTCTGTTAATACGTCGATCATTTCCTTCAACGAGGAAAGCATGACCGTCACATCGATTTCTGTACGACCGTCTGGTGTCACTCGAGGCAGGATCGAAGTGCAATTCGGTGGCTAGACCCAGCAGTAAGATTCCCGAATTCTGTTTTATTTTATCTCACTGTGCCTCCAACAAAATATATGCCCAGATATGGACCCCCCCACCTGGCACATAGCTACAGCCTTTCTGAATCCTGATGTTCGATTTGTATTCTCGCAAGTCTCTCCTTGATCTAATGCCAAAATGGCAAAAAATCTTTAATTTTTCACTCCCGCCCCCCCAAACTCACCTCTACTCCAGCACCCGAATAAGTCCCCTCTCTCATCCCCGTCATGTGCTTCTCCTCGCCGTCCTGCCTGGAGCATGTCCTACAAACCCTCTGCCAGTAAGCCAGGATGTGTTTACTTCTAAAAAGCACGAACCCAGGACAAGGGAACTTATTCTGGGATGAACTGGCTTCAATAAAATACTCACAAAGAACATCTAAACCCACAAATTAGCCATACACTTTAACCATGGCACGCCACATGTGATACGTCTTTTTCCAGAAATGTTTCTGGCAACCGCTACCTCTGAAAAAGACCATGCTACAGATCCTGATTGCTTTAGCGCCACAGAAGAATGACACGGCAGAAACATCCAGAAGTTTAGCTCATGGGCTCGGAGCATGAATGAAACATGGATGAGAAGACACCACAAAGTCCGCACGCACTCTGCATAATATCAGTATATCTGCACGCACACCAGATGCACTCTGCATAATATCCGTATGCTGCTGGTGTCATCAGCCACCACAGTCTGTAACCTTTGCTGCACGGAATCAATGTATTTTTACTTTGGAATATAAATATACAACCCAATTTTAACTGCATACTTTTACTTCACTGCCCCACCATACGGAGATCTGTTGGAACAATTAAACACAATGTAGCATTGCACTGTAGCATCAGGAGCTTTTCATAAGATGCAGGCAGCCTGCAGGAATTGCTGGAAGATCCTCCACTTGTACGCCACTATATTTCATTAACAGAGTCACAATTAATAAACTAATACACTGCCATCAGACACTGATGGCCAAAAAAAAAGTCACAGTTTGAATTTAAATCAGTAAGTACTTAAAAGCCAATGACTGGATCATTATTACAGCTCAGCAACGCTATGCCGCAATTATGTCAAGTCAGCAGAGTACCTGAATTTACTGAATGGCCAGGTTATCACATCAACGGATTATATCTTTCCTAATGGCATGGGCATATTCCAGGATGGAAATTCCAAGATTCATCTAGCTAGATTTATGAAAGAGTGATTCAGGGAACAGGAGGAATCATTTTCACACATGAATTGGCGACCATGACGTCTTGACCTTAACCCCACTGAAAGTCTTTGGGATGTGCTGAAAAAGACTGCTGAGTGATTCATCTCACCTATCATCAATACAAGATCGAAAAATTTATGCAAAACTGGATGAAAAAAAATGTTGTGATGTTGCACGTGGAAACAATTCCGTAACATATGTGCACCATAATCAAAGCTAAAGGTGGTCCAATTAAATATTTAAGTGTGTGACTATTTTTTTGGCCAGGTAGTGTATTCCCGCAGACCGCCGGCCCTCGCAGAATAATTGTTTTCGCATTAATCACGGCGTTCTCACAATTGCAAATGTTTGAACCCCATCCAGACTTAGCGCCTGTGTCCGTGTCGCATTTGATTTCCATACTGTGCTGTAGCGGACGGGGAAGGGATGGACCTGGAAGGTGGAATTAATGCAGGTTATGAACCTGAAGCCAACATCAATAGCAGGGCCAGCAGGATGAGGCCCGGACCAACACAGTGATGTGTAACGTCTTATATAACAACATTCCAAGCCAATGTTCACTGAGACATGCCCCCCCCCCCCCCCCCCCCCCCCACCGGGCACACCGGGGGGGGCGGGGGGGGGGGGGGGGCTACATCTATCAGGTGTTGAGTC
>JAODKN010000016.1:1876322-1895218 GCA_026774425.1 Petrocephalus zakoni | reverse complement strand
CAAAGCCTGGTCCGTCTGTGACAGCAGTGCTCCAGATGTGAAAGGTCACAAAGCCTGGTCCGTCTGTGACAGCAGTGCTCCAGATGTGACCTCCATAAACTCAACTGTGCAAATATTTGTGAAATGTCACTTTCCTATAATCTCACACATTTAGCCCTATCTGAAGTCACCATAGTTCTCTTCTCCTATGCATGCTGAGCCTCCAATGCTTCAGTTGTTTCATGTTGCCAAAGTCTTGATCAGATGCACCTCCTTGCGCACATGCACCCCCGCGCACCTCCTCGCGCACATGCACCTCTCCGCACCTCCTCGCGCACATGCAAGTTGATGGACGCCTTCGGCCAGTGGCCGTTACTCTGGAAACCAAATAAATAAGCCTTGGCTGAAGCATATGCATGTCTGATGGAAATGTCACATGGAGGCTACAGATACAAGAGCTGGAGAGGCAGTTACAGGTGCAGATAGTCAGCTAAGGAGAAGTAATATTAACGCAAAAAACAAATCTGATGCTTTCTTATGGTGATACATAAGCAGAATAGCCCTCTAGAGACCATATCTGTTTCAATGTGAACTGTGTACATTCCTGGCTAAAAGTACTGTTTTGATATATACCTGACCAGCCCAAGAACATCGCCCTCAGAGTCAAGTGCTTGTTTTGGTAGAAGAGTCATGTCTATAGAAAAATCATGCAGCAAATCTTTGGTAAATGGTTATTTATACTTTGCTGGCCCCTTGGCCGTGATAGAGTAGGCATCGTTACACTAGAGCGAACATCAAGCATTTGTATACCGCTGTGCTTGACCACACAGGAGACATTCACACACAGGCAGGTTCAGATTATGCACTTAGTTTATGGGGATCAGCCACTTCCAAGGATCTTTGGTCACTCAAATGGCTTTCCTACCCTGATTCGCATGCAGCAGTCTGGGGCTTAATGTTCTGTACATTCTTACAGGTATGAAATTCCCTACAATTACAAGCGATTTGCATTAGCAGTTGAGCACAGGGAAGAGCAGAAGTAATGATCGCTGTAGATAAGAAAAGTGTGTTTCAGTTTAATCCAGTCCTCTACGCTTCTATTTCATCCTCCCCTGAGTTCCATTTATCAAGGCCAAAAATGACAATTTACGGCGAATACTGCAAATGAATGTCAAGCAGTGGCCAGCCCTGTCAAATAATTTTCTCCTGCTGTTAACTGTTGTAGTGAAATATGTCATGAATGAACCATCGTCTTTAAGACGTTAATCAATGTCTCAAAGTGATTCGGGGAAACCTGTCTTCGTTCATAGACAATAAGGGGAAAGATTAGTGCTCACAAGTGTCCATTAGTCAAACTCAATTTTGTGGACCAAAATCTCCCATCATTTAGATGCATAAGCATAACATCCAACAGCAATGAACAGTAATGACTTACACGGGCAGGTCCCTCGGGGGATTACATTGGTAACCAGAAACTTAGAAGAGTCTTTAAGGGAGGAGGTGACCCATTTTCTGACTTTTTCATAGCACAGTAACTAACAAGAACCAATCAGCTAGACCTGAAGCTCCCAAAGAGAGGCTGATAGACTGACAAATGAGTGAGCGGTGAGCTTGCAATGAGCTGCACTGCCAATTGGATCACAGGCAATGAGAATTAATGAGACGGTACTGGTACCTGGAACTGTGAGGTTAATGCATGCAGATTAAGCATCCGGAGTAGCTTCCTTACATGCAATTAAAGTGCTTCCGATTAAGCCAGGAGTTCTGCATATTTTGCACTGCCCGTATTTAAATGTTTAGCTAGAAGTGGTCAAGGGTGCTGTGAGACACAGCACTGATTTCTGTTGGGTCTTTTGGAGGACTCTCTGTGTTCTAATGTGATGCTTCTTTAGAAACCTCATGTGAGTGCTCACCCCCCTGCAGATAGACATTCAACCATTTCTGAAATACATCTCACTATTTAGGTCCTTTTGTGGGCTTCACTGGCCTGATTTGTTTATCTGCACCACCAAACTTTGACAGTTCTGGCCTGCCTTCACACACAAATTGCATTGTGGGAAATTATTCTGGAAAATGTGATTCCTAAGCACATGCACATAAATGCTGGTGGACCAGCCGAAGAGCTGCAGTGCTTTAAACTGTTAAATGCAGTATATATAAATTAATAGCTGTCAAAAGAGCAACTGAGGATGAACTGAGGATGCTTCAGGCCTGAAATGCACAAGTGTGTTAAGCAGCCGAATTGTGCCTCATCTGACAGACAAAGGCCAGCTTGTGCAGCGACCCTTTACGAGGGCTGCCCATCTGCAGACAACACAGTTAACTCCGAATGGTGCTGGTCTCCAGCGTCTCCGATGACCATATAATCATAAAACATTCAAATGTCAGCCCAGCGGGGATTAAACACCTGTAAATTTCCCAGCTGTGTTGACAGCATGCTGGTCGATAGAGCCTGCTGAAAGTACTCCTACTGCAGAAATTGAATCGCAGATTAGTATTCAAAGAAAGGAGCCATACCTACTATTCCATATCCATATTTCCTGTCAGGCTAAATTTATAGCACCGCAGTATGAATTTAAAGAGCGGAGAGCCCTGGCCAGTGCCGCGTGACACCGTGGGTGACAATCCCAGGGAGGCTTAAAAGACCATGACTGAGGAAGGGTACTGTGCATGCCATCATAGCCCAGTACAGCCCAGAGATTTTGGACTGGCATGGTTGTAAATCCTCAAAAAAAAAAATCACATTTACTTCATGGCACTCTAAAAATACTGCTTCTAAGATCAGTCATTGCAAAATATGGGGTATCCATGAAAAAAAAATAATAAAAATTAAAACAAAAAATGGATACGAGGCTCTCAGTTCACACTGCGCACCAAGTGGTTTTTAAAGAAGAGGTTTTTCCTAAGCATAACCAGGCATGGCCAGCACGTGGCTGAGTGCTAGGAGACACGCAAGACTGCATCCATGCAAATGCACAGAAATTCATCACAACTACAATCAGAGAAAAACAAAGACTAGCAGCTGTTCCGAACACTGGGAGACACAGACTGTTGGAAAAATAATCAAGTTTGTCTATAGCCTTGGTACTGTTCCATAAACGTGTTTGTTTTCCCCCATATTTGGCAGACGAGACGCCATGCGCTAAAGGTTAATGTGTGCTTTGTCGCCCTCTACTGTTAATAAGCAGAACGGCATAAAGAAACTAGTGGGCAAGATAATGGAAGATTTGAGGCGTAATGTACGGAAACAGCAGATTGAGAAAACAATGGAGTAGGTCAACATATCTCAAAATTTCGTTAGAATTAATACTATAAAAAGGAAAACGTTAATGCTTTAATTAAAAAAAATGCTCATAATTCAACCAATTCAAAAAAACACACTGTCCACATTTTAACATTTGCAACACTCGTACACAAACACGTGCATTAATGTGTGCATCTATATTCATCACACAGATTTAGTCATATCAGTCTGCGACCTAGAGTCGCAATATATAGGTATATTCATTTATTTTAAAAAATGTCCCCCATAAAGGAATTACGTCCCAGAAATACAGAGAGGCTGAGCCCTTGGTCCCTGTTGATACAGAAGCCAATATGAGGAAGGGGGTGAATTGGACAAAAGCATCCACTGACATCCCATTGCCTATCCCTCTTACACCCAAGCAGCAGCCGCCAGCCCGCTCAGGCATGCCGTGCCGGAGACGCAGCGTGTGCTGAGAAGCGCATGCCTGCTTGCCTGTTGTGCGGAGATCATCTGTAACTGCCAGCACACCTTGCACAGGACGTGAGGATGTCTACTCTGTCTGAGGACTGGCCATCCTCGCTAACGCACGCTTGGTGCGGCAGGCAGAGGAAGCCATATATTCATTGCGAGTTTGCGACTCTAAAACTCAATTTCGGTCTCAAATGTATTTGTTTCATGGGGTCAAAGGGCAATTAGCTGCCTTGTCCTCTTTCATATCCAGTAGAATATTTTAATGAGTTCAGTTATAAACATTATAAACAACACATTATTTAAACCTCTCCACCCACACAGCAAACTGCTGTGAATAATGCCAACCAACAGCCAATGGCATGCAATAAAAAATAAGGCTATCTTTCCACAGACTTAGGAAGCAATTATCACTCAGAATGGAGAATGCACCCAAGCTGTTATCTGAAGTATACGACTGGATCCAAAATAGGAATATCATTCGTGTAAATATAAGCAAGGGCACAGAAGGGGAAAATAGGTCAAAGTGAGTCTTACTCGCTTATCTGGGAAGCAGTAAAATACCATCAGAACTGGAAGAGCGGGGATTATAATGCTATCCCCGGCCAGATTGTGGTTGTGCCCTAACTGGTGTCTAACTGGGCAGCCTGATGGCAAACGGAGGGCGCAGGTGCCAGCACCTTCCCCGTGATACGCCCGCGGTGAGCGGCACCGCGCACATGAGTCTGAAGCTATGTGTAGCTCTGCACACTGGGGGACGGGGGGAAACATGCAACAAAACGAAGCTGACACTACTGCGATATAATAAATACACAAAGACTAATTTATTACAATACTCCTTAGCTCCTTAAGGTGCTGCTTAGCTTTGACTAATACGTGGTTTACAGTCAAACTTAGCTCAAAGGAAAACGTGCGACCGATTAACGGGACATACTTGGGTACAACATTTACCACCACATTCGCAATGTTTACAGATGTGTAAATATTGCATTGCAATATACGTTTAATTTACGTTTAAGCAGACGTTTCAGCTAGGTTAGAAATATTATTTTATGTATTTTTTCCAGTATAAAAACCCTTATTGATCAATATAAAAAACGTATTAATAATTATTAATAGCACTGGTTTATGTCTTATTTGTTTCCTTTCACTGGGTTTGCTAATATTAAGCTTTACCAAGTTCAGACGGAGGCGGAGGTTTTTTATGCGCGTGGCTTTCCCCGTCGCTGCGCTTTGCCGCCCTCTGGCGGACAGGCTGGGAGTCGGCGCGCAGAAAGCGGCGGCTTTTAATCCCCGACGGAAAGATCCGCAGCGCAGGGCGGCCGAGCATCGCCCCGGGATCCCTTCTCCCCGGGTCGGCTCAACCGAACGCAATAATAAACAAACTAACAGCAATAATTAATATCACGGTAAAACTGCACGGACGAACTTCTCTGCGGTACGTATCCCTAACCTGGCGAAATTCGGCCGTCTACTCTAACTTTATCCTCGTTTTTATTCGGAAGGCTGTTAGCATGTCGGCTACAGGCCGGTCGTAGTGGGGCGCAGCCGGGCGACCTGCGCGTAGGCCCCGGGCCCGCCTACTCTGGTTTTGACGGCCGCCGAATAGCCGCTTAGGGCGAGCAGCCAGGCGTGCGGATGTAAAAACAAAGGCCCGGGCGTCTGGCGCTATGTGGCGCTGACGTTGCTGTTTTTAACCCCGGGGATGCAGGTCGCTACCCCGGCTAGGAGTTACGGAGCTGGGCTAGCCGGTTAGCAGCGCTATGCTAACGGCAATGCTAATGCTAGCAGCGCTATGCTAATGCTAGCAGCGTCGTTAGGCTTCGGCGGAAAGGCCGCGGTCGGCGCTTCACTATAACTACCAGCCTCATATCCGGTGCCCCTAACTAGTTAACTCGTGTAAAACTAGTCGTGTTTGTAAATAGTATCTTGTTCTTAACGGTAAATAGATTTCTGGCAAATAATCTGCGCTGCCACAGCCAGCGTCGTTACTCTGAAAGGTCACATCGAGTTATCGTCAGATCTAATAATTTATCGCCGATTTAGGAACATTTGCTCGATCGCCCAAAATGCTTATTATAGCACGTTTTTTGAGTTCCATTTGGCTTTACATTTTTATAAAATATAAGACGTTAGGTTCATGTCCCGAAATTCTGGCCATCTAATTTCTTAATACCTGCACGATAAATTGGCATTAATTTTGCATACGTCTACAGCTCAGCTAATTTGGATGCATTACATTTACATGTATGGCATTGGGCAGATGCCTTTAGACAGAGCGATTAAAGTTACATTTTTCTAGGTTTAAAGGTGCTACAGGCGTACACTGTCATCAAAAGTAGAATGTACTCATTTCACCCTGCTTGTCAACTGTGTTTAATATATTTTTCTGTGTACATTTTTAAGGGGAGAATAGAACTACAGTTCTGCATCTGAGAGAGGAAGAGGACTGTTTCAGTGTGAACTCCAGAATGGATGGTAAGTCTGTTTGTTCCTCTGCTTGTCCCGCTGGGTTCATGCAACATTAAGTCCTGCTCTCCCCGTAGGCATTGTCTGTGGTCAGGTCACATTTGTCCATGTGTGCAGGTGACGTGGAGAATCAGGTGGAGCTGGAGGAGAAAACGCGGCTCATCAACCAGGTCTTGGAGCTTCAGCACACACTGGAAGGTAGGGATGATGCAGCAGATGCAGATCATCAGCCTTTACAGCCTACTGTATGCTGCCATACAAAGGCAAAACACGGCAACTGCGTGTTTTATCACAACTGAGTTATGACCGATATTGGGTCTCTAGGGCTCTGTTTTATCTCAGGATAAAATATCTTAGTTTAGCTGTGCTTAGTTTGGAAAAAAAACACCATCATTTATCTACCTGCTACATATGCAGATGGACAGACACTGAAATTTCTCAATTTCAGTGTCAGGATAGTTACTGTGTTTCACCTTTGTTGGGCAGTATATATAAATGATATTGTTATCGCCGTTATGTGAAGCACATCCTTGTTCAAGTGTTACTGGATTGTGGAGGTAGTTGTTAGCTTATGTGAAAAATAAATTTGAAAAATGTCAGTGGTTGTTATACTCAGTAGGCAGATAGAGATGTTTCAGTTCTGTTATGTTCTTTCCCAGATCTCTCTGCACGGGTGGATGCAGTGAAGGAGGAGAATCTGAAGCTGAAGTCTGAGAACCAGGTGCTGGGACAGTACATTGAGAACCTAATGTCTGCCTCCAGCGTCTTCCAGACCACTGATACGAAGGGCAAGCGAAAGTAAGGTGTACGGTGCTCTGCCCCTTACCTGCAGTCCCCTCTGGCAACATGGCCATGTTTACACTATCGGTACCTTGAACAAGATGCCCTTGATGCTCTGTCAGTTGTTTTAAGGTTCGGTTGGGAAGCTTTTCCACCTTTTGTTTGTTTAGGTTTGATCCGCAAGTTACGCTTCAGGCGAACACTTTTTTTTTTCTTTTTTTTTTTTAAAAAAGGCGTTCAGCTTATGAATCTTGCGGGGACAAGCTTTGCCTTTAGTGTTTTAGTGGTTGATATTTTATCAACAACAGTTACTTCCAGAATGTTGAAAGGGCCCATTTTGGCAATAGGCAGATCTTGTTTAATTCAATTTACACAAGGAAAAAATAACACATTTCGTATCGGGAAGCCAGTGCATTCTGCCTTAACTGTTAACAACTAGTATTGTTTCCCTCCATTGTCTAGTTTGACTCCGTTGTAGCATTATATATGCAGTGAATTTTTCGTATACACCCACAGAAGTGTTACTGACTTAATGAGAAGAAGCACAGAGTGAGCATCTATCTTTGATAATATTGCCTCCCTGAGTGACTGGATCTGATAGGTGTGTAACTAGCTTAGGTGGACAGTGCCAGTGTTATCCTCATGTAAGTGGAAGGGTTGCACAGGAAGCCTGAATCATGATTATGGACTGGAGAGCAGAAATAATCTCGTTAGACTCAAATGGCACAACTTGTGTAATTATGGGGGAGTATCTTGTCAATGAAGCACATTAGACGAAGACCTCGGCATAGAGGATTGTGGACGGAAATAGGACTTTGGTCATGTATGATTCAAAGTGCAGTCCAGGAAGAACTCAGACGAGTTGCCTCTCCTGCCTCCTTGCCCCCCGAGGTAAAGGACGCCTACAGACATGCAGAATCCTAACATCCCTGTGTATTTCAGTTTCCGATTCATGTATCCGTTGCTCGTGACTTCTGCAAGGCACCTGTTAAACAATGACACTTTTTTGAAGAAAGTTCAACTTTTTTTGGGGGTGAGCTCTGGTATGTTCCTGATGAGGTAAAACAGCCTTTTTGAAAAAGGGAATTGTGTGATGGTTTATGCCATTTTGTGTAGGTCTAATTTATTTAATGTATTGAATATTTTTTTATTATTCGCTTAATTTACATTTGTATCATTTACTAACATCTTAATGTCTTGACTTCTGTATAGTACATGTACAGTTGTATTCAATTTTGGCATTTTGTTTTAATAAAAGTTTTTTTCCTTTTGTCTCAGCTGGAATTGTTTTAATCACCCACATTCTGTCCAATACCCACAGGTACTTACTCAAGATTTAAGTCTGTTACGCTTCCAGGTGCTCCAAAGTTGCCAGAAAAGACAAAGGGCCGATGTTACAGTAAATGTAGAAGCAGCAGAAGAAGCCTGGTCATGAAAGTGTGTAAGAAGCTGTGGCTCAGTACCCTTTTATCATCGGGTGTCACTTTTAGGAGTGGTGAAATACAGTAAGTGGTTTAGCTGGGGACACATAACAGCATGGTGACAGAATGTCAGTCCAACGGATGCTACATGTACCATGTACAGATCTGGAGACGTGCCCTCGGAGAGAGCGGCGTAAGATTCTAACATTCTCCTCTGTTATGTGGGCCATGTTCTGTCTCAGCTTACCTTACGTTCCCTTTTTCCGTTTCTACTGCAGGATGTCAGACGTTATACTATTTATTTCACTCTTA
This sequence comes from Petrocephalus zakoni, assembly GCA_026774425.1. Lineage (NCBI taxonomy): Eukaryota > Metazoa > Chordata > Actinopteri > Osteoglossiformes > Mormyridae > Petrocephalus > Petrocephalus zakoni. Next base: position 1,886,542 of record JAODKN010000016.1, on the reverse strand, counting down.
CTTTCTTCCCCAAGGACAACTGGTACAGTTTATGTAGTTGTCGTTAGAACAGTGTGCGTTTTTACACAAAAAATCTTTCAGTATGACAAAGGAGAATACACACCAAACACAGGAATGTTCTTGGTACTCATTGAAGTCACAATTCTGTGTCGTTATTAATTTGCATATGGAAGTTATTGGTGTTCCACAGAATAAACATGGTGATATTCAAAGTAATATTCAGATGCGTCTAGCTCATGAGCTGTAGGACTGTGGGTGTTAAACAATGGTATGTTTTATTCCAATATTTTATTGGAAATGCTTTGTGGGAAGTATCAAACACATTTTTAATAACATGGAATTCTAAAGAAAGTTCCTTCCATAACAAAGATCCCTTGTTCTCCAAATTTTACAGACATAACTCAAGTATAGTCTAGACAATAATGGTAACTAACATTTTTTGGGAATGGAAAAAATGAGGTGCAAAATGGATGTTTTTCAGTTTGTTGGAAAATTTGACATGAGGGTATAATAGTACTTAAGTAATTTAGTAAATAGATTTTATCAAATCTGTTGCATGTTTCTTTTGGGAGTCTTGTCTTGGTGTTGGATGGTTAAACTTGACCAAGTGGTTTATTCATGGGGAAAAATGCTTTTCATTTTATAATATGAATTCATTTTCTGCAGTAAAGAAAAAGAATGTCTGTTTCATTTTGCCTATCACTTATGTCCTTCTTGCAGTTATCAGGAACCCTCAGTTACCCAGGTGACCTCTAGACCTCCACAGCCCACACAGAAATGCATCACATCACACACAACACGTATCATTAAATCAATACAGAGAACAAAAAGGGACTCATTATCCATAATCCTGACCTTGTTTCAAACAGTTAGAATGAAAAAAACATAGCAGTATTTTTCATTCATTCTCACACTTGCCAATGTATTTTTGTATTTTTTTGACTATGACTTTATGAATTCTACACCAGATGATCACTGTCACGTTCATCACTTGTCACCAGGGGTTTAAGGAATGTTTATGTCAGCATTGTAATAAACTGCTAAAATATCGATGTGATGCCTTGACAAATAGATTCCTCACAATATGATGTGAGACATTACATGGACCATGACAAGACCAATAGGAGAACCGTATTTAGCCAATAGCTTGGCATAAATATCGCTTTACGAGAATGTAGTACATCTTTGTCTTGGGAGGACTGGAAGTCTGCATCCGAATTCTAGTTTTTCGGTGTTTGTAGTCATGATGTCTTGCAAGGTCCACAGTACTTCTGATGGATTCTGTACCAGTTGGATGGTTGTCAGACATTCCAAGTTCAAGAGCACTGCAGAAGCAAGGCGGCTAGCACAAAGATTCGTCAGGCCTGGGAGGGTGAAAGACATTAATATGCCAGTAGTTTATTTCTTGGGCGCATAAGTTGCAGGGTAAAATATTTTTTGACAGAATTGTCAAAAGGATTCCATCCAGGAAATACATGTGTAACACCCACTGCATTATTAAAAGGTGTGCGGATGTTATTCCAAAGGACTGCATAATTCCATGGTTAGCCAAGGTTAACTTAATTCCTGGTTTTGAAAAAAAATATACAGCATGGAAAAAGATCTGACTGTTGAGAACTCATGTTTTGAAATGTTTTTCCTAAAATGGCCCCTAGATGGGACTCTAGCTACAGTGTGTCTTTCTGGATGAACCCTGACAAAGGGGCTTCTGAAGGCCTCGTCTTCAGTCAGTCATACTTTAATAAATATCTGCCAAATAACAAAAAGATAATTGTTAGATTTACTCGACACACAAGAATGGTCAGTACGGAAATCAAAGAGGAAATGTTTGTGACAAATACAGTATATAAACATTTAATAAGAATCAAACAATCACTTATTAAATTTAAAGTGAAGCAGTGATTTTGATTATGAATAACACAATCTTTCTGTAGCTTTTCTCAACAGCTGAGTTTCTTTTCAGACAATTTTCTTGTGCACCTGTAGGTTTGCTGTAGCTTTGCCTGTATGCTTACTAAAATAAAAGATGAAGAAATAAAAGAGATTTTTGAACATCCACAAATAACATGGTGGAAATATGATTAAAGGTGGCCCTGCTGATAAGGGTATGGCCCGGGAATGGTTTGGGTTATTTTCAATGGAAAACTGTCAGTTTGCGGCACAGCTGGGGTGAGACTCGGCTCTAGGTGGCAGTGGAAACACACCAGTAGTGCTTTGCTTGCCAGTGTATTATAAAGCATTCATATCCCACGCCAGTTACCTCACTGAGAAGCACCCAGACGTCAGAGTCGGTGTGAATGAGGAGCCGCATTGCAGAAATCCTCTGTAATGGGGATTCAATCATTCCCTCTGCTAGTCCATTCACAAAGGACCCTGGGGCCATGGAGTGAAAGACCATCTTTCGTAAAGTCATGCTTTAATAAACGATGTTCACCAAGACTTCTATCATAGTACAACTATTTAATTGTCATTAGACAAATCAAATTGTTCACATCTCAACTTCATAACTCAAGTCTTCCCTCAGAGTAAGGTACATATAGTTATTAATTTTTTTTTTTACAATTTTGCCCAATAATGTTGCGTGCAACGAATTATTCAGGCTAAAGAAAAATTACAATGCACTATAATAATAAAATCCATCCATTTTATGTATCCACTTGTCCTGTTCAGGGTCGTGGGCGATTTGAAGCCTATTGGCACAAAGCAGGGAAAACCCAGGACGGGGCACCAACCCACTGCGATTTGGCAACTCCAGTTAGCCTCAGCATGTTTCTGCACTGTGGGGGAAATCCCACGACAACACTGGGAGAACACGCAAACTCCACACACATAGAGTCATGGCAGAGACTCAAACCCTTGGCCCAAAGGTGTGAGGCAACAGCAATATACTATATGAACAGAGAGGGTCAGGAAAATACCTATTATAACAAAGCCATCCTTGGACATCATCTGTTTGTGAACTGTCTCTAGTACTGAAGCCTGTAAAGAAAAACATGCCATAACCATCTGACTCCAGCTGAAGCATGCACTTTATCACCAAAAACATGCACATTTATACCTGCAGTACCACACATTTCCATTAACTACATTTTTAACTGAAACTTGAGTTAACAGTTGAGTCTCGATTTGTACTTTCTGTACCTGAACTTTCCACCTCTGATAATTACAGTTAGGTCCATAAGTACTTGGACATCGCTGAAATTTTTGTAATTTTATGTCTGTGTACCACCATCGCTACAATGTAACGTAATGGGATGCACACTCACATCACTAGGGAGAACTTCCACTGTGGTGTTATACAACTTGTCTCCATTTGTCTCGATGTTTCCACTACGAAAGAGGTAGCTGGGGAGACAGTTTGGCATGCTACTGAAGGACTGATGTGAGAAGACTTTAGAGTCAAAGCCGTAACCACACACGTATGCTTTTGTGAAGGTTTATCAAGCTCTTCGTCAAGAAGTATTGGGTTTGTTAACCATGTCGTCATAATTGATCCCAAAATTGAAATGTACAGCCTGTCAGGCCTAATGGAGTATTAAGAGAAGAGTCAGATGAGTATTCTCACCCTTTCACAGTCTGTGGCTGAAGAAAGCTGATCAGGATGTAGTCTCCTGCCACGGGCGTCAGGCCCCAGAAGAAGTCTTCTCCCAGGTAGGCCCGTTCCAGTGTGTGGCTCTGGTAGACATTCAGGCTACTTTTGAGAACTGCCTGGGGGTTGAGGTGGCTCTTGAACAAGATTTGTTTCCCAAAGTCCTTGTCCTGGAGTAAGAGGATGGCCAAGGAATTTTGATTTGAGTTGCAGTGAACATCTCAGCTAGCGGCCTCAGCAGAAATAAAGCCTCATGGGCAGGGGTGTCGGAAATCAGGGGGACGTGCCCCCCCCCCAATATTGGCAGATCCCCTTCCTTCCCAAAAAACGAACATGAACAGAAATCTATTTAACGATATTGAAGAAAAAAAAAATCAGACTACGATGTCTTTGGGTTTTGCGATTGGCGATTGCCTTTTTAAAACAATAAGACGAATTAAGAGTACATTCCTTGTCTTTCATTATGAATACAGAGTTACTGAGGAATTCACTGCACGTTCAGAGCACAAACAGAATACAGGCTAAACCTAACGAAGACTGTAGTCCTATATCCGACAAAATCATTTTATCATATGGATCAATAATTCTTTTTTAGTTTAGTTATGTTGTGATCCTGGACTCTAAACAGTGATAGTCTTATATTAAATTAACTGCATGTGTGCCCATTATGATGTTACGATACATCTAAACCCTCAGAACTGCACAGCATCCAGTGATCTTTCAAAGAAACGATTAACCCCCAACTCCAAACTACTTTAGTACTTTATTGACGGCTTCTGCCAGCATCACAACATAACGACTGATAAAATAAGCCCTTATATCTACTTTTAATAGCCAATAAAGTGGTGATTCACTTGTCCTGGAAGCACTGGAGGATCCCAGTCCCAGTCTTCAGCAGGGTTGCATCACTCAAGCATCACATTTACAAGCAAGATGTTTTATTTCCAGGATTGTGACTGTCTAACTGGTAAGATGGTTTCTGGCTCTTAAATAACAGTGATGTGGGATTGGTTAGTCGGTGCGCAACAGCATGACCATTACAGACATCTAATCCGTGTGAAACAGGTTAGGTAACAGAGGAAACACAGTCTTTCATCTTAGAGTCTTCCGCTCTTTAGCTAAAAGGAGGTGGGCTGTACTTTGAATGTTTCTTCATTATGCGCTGTAGCTGGTGAGAATTTTACAACTTAAAGAGCCTTTCCGAGCTGCTCCGCAGAGGCAATGGGCAGCTAATGCAAATGATTAGCTATCTTTTTTGAATGCAGATGATCAACTAATGCAAAAAGGCTTTCTGGTAGAGGAAAAGAACACCAATATCTGCTGATTTTATTAAATTTACATAGGTTACCCTTGAAAATTACACCAAAAGGTTAGCACACTATCCACGGTTTGTGGGTTTTCTGTCCTTTGACCATTATCTGTAATTTATCACCGCAGCTGACCATGAGCACTCCATAAACCTTGTCATTTTGGAGATACTCTGACCCAGGCTGTTTCAGACCATTATGGACCAGTCAGATGTAGCATACAGGCTGCTCACCTTCAAATTCTGGATTTTCCCAGGCAGTGAGGACTGGAGCCCCACATGTTGAAAGAGAGAGGGCTTGTATTGACGCTTAACGTGGTTCTTCTCTCGGTTACAGTGCATCTGTTATGAAAATGTCCTGTTACTGGAAAGTATCTATTCGAGGGGTGGCCAGTCTTCTTGGCAAAGGGCCAGTGTGTATGCAGGGTTTTGGGACAACCTTTGGGTCAACTGTTTAAACTCAGGGGTAAGAACTCTTCAGCTAATCAGTCCCCTAATTAATAATCTAATTAGGGATTTACAGCAAACAACCCAGCTCTTTCTGGATAAGATTACCCACCCCTAATTTATTAACTCAACACTATATACAAACCAACCAATGGTATCTTACTTGCATTTGATAAAGAAAGTGCACCATCTTTCAATTCTGAGGGTTTACGTATCAGGATAATAAAAAATCATCTGGCCCTTACCAGGATCAAAAACTAAATCTAACTTCTGGTGTACAACAACACACAACAGATTCCGACATGTCATTATTTACTTAAAAATGAAGCCAAAATGGAGAAGCCATGTGTGAACATAGCTTCTCGAACCATGTGTAGCATCAATAACTTGTAGTAATCATTTCCTGTATGACTATCAGTCTCTCACATCGTTGTGGAGGAATTTTGTCCTGAAACGTAAAACCACGTGACTAGTAGAGGGTGTACTTTCTTTTTCATATGCCTGTAAGGATGCAATTCTGATCTTAATCACTTAAACACATGTACACACACAGGTTACCACGCACTGAAGACTGATACAGTTTAATTGCCAACTAGCTGAAATACCGAGTGACTCTTCATGACGTACCGTATCCTTTTCCGGATTGCAGACTTTCACCCACAGAATGTGATCCAGAAGCCAGTCGATGGGCTTCTCCTTATAGAACATCAAAATGAAGTCCACCAGCATGGGAATGTCCGAGGCTCGGAACATTTTGCCTAGGGATTCCACGTAGTAGTAACACACGGTGCCACATATTTCCGATGGGTATATTTAAATAAAACAGAAGGAACAGCAAAATTAAAATGTTCCCTCCAGTTGTCTTTATTGTTCAAAATACAAATGCCTTAGAAGGTGTTTTAGAAGAGAATCAGTATCTTCTGAAAATCAGAGTAAAGTTAAAAATACAGCTCTGGAAAAAATTAAGAGATTACAACTAAATTTTTAGTTTAATTTCTCAATTTATGGGTATGCTTTGTGTAAAATATATATAAAATATTTTTTTTTTATGCAGCCTGGTTCTTCTCCGTTTCTCACTAATGGAGGGCTTCTTCCTTGCTTTATGGGACTTCAGTTCTGCTTCTAGGACCCTGATACTAATTGTCCTAGCAGTGCATTTCACACTACTTAATGCATCCCCTTCCTTTTGAAGTTCACTTGAGGTCATCCTCCGATTCACCAGGCACTGTTGGATAAGCTGGTAGTCATCCCTGGCATTAGAAAGTCACTTCCGCCCATTACCTGGCTGGTTTGTGGTCATTCCCAATGTGTCCTGCTTCACATTGTTCTTGTGTAGGCTACTGCTGTCTTAGAAACGTTGAACCTGGAAGCACCCTGCTGCTCAGTGTAGCCTCCTGCCAGCAGAACCAGGATTTTAAAATGCAGATTTTTTTTTTTAAATATAAAGTGATCTCATTTTTTCCAGAGCTGTATATACCTATATGTCTCTGTGGAAATATCAGCCGTTGTGATGTGCTGTATCTGGGTCAGTTATGTAAAGACAGACCTTGATTGCCATCAGCTAATTTGCCACCAGGTTCATGCCACTGATTGTGCTTCACAAGACGGGGGCACTCCTTGCCCTACTCTGCCATGCCTTTGAATTATTATAAAGCTTCCCGTTAACCTGTGAATTTCACTGGCACCTCCTCTGGACATGGCCACAACAGCAGCTGACAGACTAGCTCAGACCAATAAGACTTACCAATAAATCCCAGCTGTGAGAACTCCAAGACCAGCCAGTCCTGAGAGGCCTGCTGACTTATGAAATTCTTCATGGTCGTAGAGTAGCCAAGTTTCGCAACAATGTCGTCTTCCAACTGCAAACAGAAGATGCAGAAATACTGATTAAAGGCTATGACATTAGACAGGAAATTTAGTAGGCACTCTTACAATAACAGATGGGTATTTCTTCCCTCCAAGAAAAGTGAACATTATTTTGAGGATCGGAATATATATATAGACTTATAGACTTCCATGTCACCCTCTTTGCAGGTCAAAATCAATCTCACAGGGCTGGTTCGAAAGTTCACTGTTGGGACATGGTAATAATTTTTCAACTTCAGTAGTGAGCCCGCATTAATCGTGACTGACTGTTTTGGGAGTGCTTACGTTCTTTGTCCTACAATTTGAATTACCTTGTCATGGACAAGATCTGTGTGGCAGCAATATGGCAGGATGTCGGCAGTTTGCAGCACCTTTCCGCTCCACATATTAAGCTACACCGGCGAATCAGAGTAAGCCTCTACAAATTTAACCCTCCTGGTTGGATCCCTGGGGTACATGAAAGGGAAGCCTAAGTCCCCCCAGAGATCAGGAAGTCAATCCTCTCTGGAGGAATCTTCTGGCAGCGGGACTAGATGCCATTAGTACAGGCGGCAAGGACGGCACAATCAGAGGCAGATAGGGTTGCATCGCAGAGCTCCACCACACTGAGCCACTGTCACTGGCCTCCCGTCACCAGGCCTTACTTGAACGGAAAATGGATGGAGGCGTTGTGGGGAAGATAGGCGGCATTGTTTAGGAACCCAGCTTTTAAACCGCCTACAAAAGGGAGCAGTGAATAGAGTCTGCAGCCTGAGTTTGGGGTTCGTGTTCCCTGTAAGGAGTCTTGGACCACAGGTGTCCAGAGATTCCAAGTTAAACTTGTATCCACATCCACCCCCACCCCCTTTATTGATGGTATTCCTCATCTCATTTGCTTAACATTAATGTCATTTAAGCCAAGTAAAGCTAGCCCCCCACCCCTGATAGAGAGAGCAGGCCATATCGTTACCTGCACATAATAGGTTCCTTTATGCTGAGCGTACAGCATCAGAAAGCTGAAATCCAAGTTCTGTTTCGTTCGCCACCTGAATTACAAAACAAGACATTTTATGTGAATTTCTAATAAAAATGGAAGCTGAATCTGTAATCTGACTTTTTGATACTAGCTGATCTTATGTAGTGCTGGTGGTTCCCATCAGGCAACACATAAATACTGTAATTAGACGTGCTGTACATTAAGTCATGGGTATATGTCATGTCATATGCATAATGTTAACTCTTGTAAATAGTGGCGTGTGAGCAGTCGGGACAGTCAGCACTGCGGGCAGTGTGTCTGAGCTTTAAGTGTGACTGCCGTGCGTACAATATATGCCGTTTTTGTGCTTCCCTGTGCTATGAGTCTTGCTGTTTCCTCATCCCGCCCATCACGTCTGATTCCCGCACCACACTACAAAGTCATTTCCTTACGGTTTTATATGGTTACAGTAACCAAGCAATGCACTCAGGACTGAAGGTTACGATGGGACTCCATCCTCACTTGACTCTCTCTTTGGTGTCACCAAAGGTTTTCTTGAGATTGTTGAAGTCGGGGTAGAAAGTCGGGGAAGGAGACACGACTTCCAGAAGACCAGACTTAACCTCAGTCGGGAAGCTGCATTGTGAACAAGAGTTAAGGAAAAAATGCAGCTCACAGTGGCTTTTTCATGCATCACCACCAGTAACCAGGTGTACACTTCAAAGCCATAGTGGATATAACTGTTTGCATTCTGTTACCATTGCACGTGTCTTTCTTTCCGTGTTCCCTTTTCCCAATTTCATGCACCATCCTGTATAAATGATGTAATAATGTATTGCCACACACTCGTCAAGCACTTTCGACAAAAGGTGCTATATAAAAATAAACTGAATTTTCCTATACTCAAAAGTAGGGCTGTAGCGATCTAATCGCGATCATATGGCACATGCACAATAATCGCCAGAGCTTTAGTTGACGGGTGAAACATTTGTCTGGAGGCAAGGGTTATTCTCCGTACGTGGGTTATTCGTTTAGCCGGATGAAATTGTTGATGATTTGGCATGATCCTAGATCTGTTGGTTCTTAAAAACTCTCGCCGGATGTATTGTTATAGCAACACATCCAAATTCTCAAACCTACTCGGAGCAGGTTTGTTCTGTGTTCAAAGATTAGCTCGCACAATTAGGTTTGGTTCAAGGATTAGCTTGCACACTTAGGTTTGTTCAAGGATTAGCTTGCACACTTAATCAGTGTCCATGCGTGTACATCTAATCAGCATTGGCCTCGCTGTTCATGGATGAGCGACCGATTGGCATCGGTGCGCAAATAATAAGAGAAGAGGGTTTTCCACAATCGGCAAAAAAAAAAAATTTTTTATATATATATATATATATATATACACACACACACACACATACATACATACACCGGGATTCTCCAACTCCGGTCCTGGAGAGCTACGGTCCAGTAGGTTCTCTCTCCTACCTGCCTTCTGACAAGCTAAATCTGTTCTCAGGTAAATACCAGGAACAGGTGTGGCTCATTAGAAGCCAGGTGGAATAGAAAACCTACTGGACAGTAGCTCTCCAGGACAGTGAGCCACTGTTTGCAATTACGACAGGACCACGGCTGCTGCCTCGTGTCTACGCAGTTCGTAAGACGGTCGTTTTGACGGAAATTCCCGGCCGTTGCCGCGCGGCGCCCGAAAGGCGTTGGGTCGCCGGAGCGGGGGGATTCTCTGCGGGGGCCCGGGGGGCCGGAGTGCGGATATCGGGCTGAAGCTCCGGGCTGACGCTCCGGCTCCGCTCGGCGTTCCGACAGCGGTGCGCTCCCACCCCGCCGTGCGGCCATGGAGTACCCCGGAGGCGGCGCGGCCGCCGGGCTGCTCGGCGCCAGCAACGTGCCCGCCTTCCTCACCAAGCTGTGGACTCTGGTGGAGGATCCGGACACTGACGCGCTCATCTGCTGGAGCCCGAATGACAACAGCTTCCACGTGTTTGACCAGGGAAGGTTCTCCAAGGAAGTCCTTCCTAAGTACTTCAAGCATAACAACATGG
>JAODKN010000016.1:1836586-1859691 GCA_026774425.1 Petrocephalus zakoni | reverse complement strand
TTTGGGTGCACCTAACTTTTGTGCTGGTGCACCTAAGAAAAAAAGTTAGGCGCACCAGTGCAACCAGTGCAAAAAGTCAGTCTAGAGCCCTGAATTGAGGGTAACAGGGTATAGATGACATTCTTTTGCTTTCCACCACCTACTGAAGAGATCTCATCCCTGCAAAAGCAAATCCTAAGAAGGTAAATTCTAATATGAATTCTAACTCCAACAAAAATAAAAAATATATATTCTGTGAACACACCTCATGGAATTCCAGTGGAGTTGGCTCCGCCCAAACCTTAAGGGCATAGAATACCAGGGAGCGAATGATCTCACGGGGAAGAGCGGAGGGGCTGGGGTATGACCGCAACCTGGTGGCGATGAAGCAATGATCCAGGAGTGGTGCATGTACCAGTGGAAAGAACAGAGAAGCAACAGCAAGGAAAGAAGGCAGATGTCTCGAAGAGAAAAATTTCAAAAATTAACCTCCAATTGATGTTTCTGTAAGTCCAGGTAGAGTTAGTCCCCCGCCTCTCCCGAAAGTGGTGTCTCCCAGAATGCACAGCAGAATGCTGCTCCTCATCATCATCTGGAAGGGAGCATCGTGGTTTGCTCATCAAATCTAGTGTGTCCTTATCTAAGAGGAAGCGAAAAAAAAAACAAGTCCTTATCGTCCTTTGAGCTGATCTACTGAAATTCCATGAGGTCATAATTTTAGTGGAAGACCGTAATGACAAAATACGTTTCTGTCATAACAATACATTAGAGAATTCAATGTGTAAAAGTCATTCTGGAGGATCCATCATGTTTCACTGGTTTTACCTACAGCTCCTGTTACATTGAGGCCAGCAAAATTCTGCATAGTTCTTAATGCCTGTGTAACTGCTGTCCAAGCTTGCAGCTGCCCGGTAGAAGGATCGGGGGGTGGGAGATAGCCATAACGTGTTAACCAGTCCTGAGCAGGAGGATGAAAGAACATTAACATGTGTTTGAAGCAGGGAGATTCTGCTTATAACATGAATGGTGTAAAGTGAGAAGATATGTCACTAAACAACCTAATGAATTTTTATTCATATGAACAGCGATAGTCATATTCTGACCATTTCTGCACACTGGGAGCAAAAGTATGGATAATACAAAAGCTTCTAATATGTCTTAAACTCTTTGTCTCTTCTTTTTACTTACCACCAGTTCTGTACTTTCATCTTCTGTAGGACTGACAAAGGCAGAGGTTGAAATAGTCTGCATGGTTGGGGACAAAGGTAAAATAGGCACAGCCTCCGCTAGCTTACACACACAGAGAAGCAGCCATCTAAGGACTGCTACCTGCATTCTTTCTCAGTAATATGTGGCTCTCTGTTGGTTATTTGATGAATTAACTTTGTATTATAGCTCTTGGCTTATTTATCTTAAAGGTTATGAATGACCCCTATGTTTTATTAAACCTAGGAATATGAATACATGATTTAACCTTTATCTAAAAAAAGTTATTTTATTGTATAACCTTATATTGTGTCATACAGTAACAGTGTTGACATTATGTATTCTATATTTTTGGATCTACATTTTTTGTATATATAAGCTTATACATAGAGGCCACCATTTTTAAAGTACCCATTCCTTGTCATTGCTAGTAATGTAGCCATTTTTATAATGTCTAACAATTTATAATATCTGTATTTTGCTTAAATTTTTTGTCTTCTTTTGATGTAACTTGATCTATGTTGATTGCACAGTGTTGTTCCTGGAACACAGAAATCGGTAGTGAGCCAGACACCACTGAATGTTTTTTATCTGACAAACATCAAATATCGTATAACACATGAGAATCCAATTTACGTGCCTGATTATTTATTATCACTAAGTATCCTATAGAAAAATTATTATTTAAACCCCACTTAAATAATGTGTTACTATTACAAATAAAACATATGAAACTCATTAGTGAAAAATGAAAGCGCTCTGTTCCAAGACAAAAAAACAGAGGAAGAAAATGAATGAGAGATGGATAGCACAAGAGAATGCAGACAACAAAAGAGGATGAAAAAAGGATGCACTTTAACACAATTAGCTGGTGTCATTTCATTAACAAATGATTTGTGACATGATGAAATTAAATTGAATCAAATTAAATTATATTAAATTAAATGTTCTCTTATCTTGGGCAGCACTTCTCTTGGGAGAAGAGCAAACTACGGAGGTAAACGGAATGTAAATTTAAAAAAAAAGAAACTAAAATTGTGAATGTAAGTTAACAAATACATTTCTTGATGGTGTTAACTTGTAAATGCATTGGGCAACATCATTTGTTTTCAGAGCAACTGTAACAGGCTAAGTGTGTTTATTCTACAACATGTGTACATAGAGATAAATGCACTGATTTTTTATTTGACTGATAAAAGGTTATTTGAAAAATAAATAGCAGACTCACATTAGGACATTTTCAGTTGTATTAAATGGATTCCAAGAAGATGAGAAAGAGGTACCATGTAAAGAAAGCAGTAAAGTGATCAACACAGAGCAACCAGCAAATCTTGCTTACCTTCTCCATCCAGTATGTCCCTCTCTCTGTCTGAGCAGATGTGTCTTTTCGAGATGTGGTCTTCTTGGAAGCCCTCCCACAGTCTAGTGCATGTAAGCCTTCACAATAGCCTCTTTAGAAATGGCATTCCCACTCTGCCCTGTTCGGAAACAGGACAGTCAATTAGCATGATGGGTGTCCACTGTGCTGGGCGGGGGAGGGGCAATGGTGGCACACGCGAATAAGATGACACCTTTCATTCTATAAGGAGATACATGGAGTTTGCATCTTCTTACCTCTCTCTCTCTCCCTTTCACTTATTCGGTCTAGATACATAACATATAGGTGAACAATATTTCATATTTCTTTACTGCTAAATAACCAACTGCCAAAATTAATTAAAATGTATAATCAGTTATATTCATTTAGGGATTCTGAAACTTTTCCAACATTACTGAAGTTATGTTAAATACCAGGCAAATACTGTATGTGGTGCAGACATATGGCTTGTTGTAGGAGTTTGCTTTAAATCCTCAGATTTTAAAGTAGAGTCAAACATTTAGATAAAGTTCTCTCTCTTTCAATGCATTGTTCACGCTGTTGGCCAGATACTGTTTTCAAGGCAGAATTACCACATAAGAAGACTGGCGATGCCAGGGAATTTATATTGGCTTGATGTAAAATGTTTACATTGCGTATTTGAAATGTTTAGTGCTGCTAGGGGCTAGTAAAAGTAACAAATGTTATGGTAATGTTAATATAAGCAAGGCTATTCTTGAATAACTGAAAATGTTGAAATTAATGTACATCTTTTTAACATCATTTCATATACCTGATGATGTGATATGTGGTCAAAGCAAACAAACAGAGCCAGATATTATACATTGACCGTATAATATATATAAATGGCAATTCAAATAAGACTGATATTAAATATTTAGCGTAAAGTTACAGTGGAAGGGTAGAGTGCTTCACAATACAGTGGTTTAATTAGCAAACCACTTGCAAATGTATGCCGGATGTTCCCATAAGCATTTGTTTTAGGTGATATTCTCTGCTGATTTCCATTAGAGGATGAGTTAGCACAGTCTGTTTTGGAGCTGCAAAGAAGAGAAATAATTGTATTAACACCTGCTGGAAAATTTGGCTGCATATTGAGAATGAGATTGCGACAGAAGACCGTTTTTCCAGATGTGTGCCGCTGCATACAGGTTTGTTTTTTTAAGAATTGGGTGATAGAAAAAGCATACTGTAAACTTTGTATGAATCCTAAAATCTGCTCATTAAACAACCATACGAACAAAACAACTACAAATTATAAAGTCTAAATATATATGAAAAATGAAACAAAGTATCAATGTAATCGTTTAATGTGACTTTCTAATACTTTTCTTTAAATGTTTTTAAAGAAGCTTTTCTTTCAAAGCAGAAAGAGTTAGGTTGTCTAGACAACAGATCTGACTTGGATGAATGTAGTGGTAAGGGGGGTTCAAAGGTCATGTGTTGTAAGGGGTATTGTAAGCTGTATTTTTAGAAGTTCTAAAACTCAGGGAAACTGGAAGCATAAAAGGGTTATGTGTTAGAGAATGACCGAATCCCTCAGCTGTCAAAACTAAAGAACTGAATTGAAGAACAGAACTTGCCATCTCCTTGGCAACCAAGGTTTCTTCAGTGATTTGTAACATAGAGTTCCATTGTTAACACAATTTATTACATATCAGAGAGTACCGCAAAATTCTTTCTTTCTTCAATTTTACCTTAGAATGCTTTCAATTTTAACGTTTAAAAATTAGTCAGCATTAAATTCAAACTGCTGTGGAATAGCTTTGTAGTAGAAAAAAAACATTTTCACTGCAGTACGTTACCTACCGTCAAACTAGCTATGCTATTTCTTTATTCTGACTTCACACAAAAATGCAAGAGGCTAAATTTAAAAAAAGAATGATTTTATGTTCAAATATCTTCGTAGAATATTAATTTATATCACTGTTCATAAAACAAATGAACTATTTTACTTAGACCCTTCCCTCAGATGACAAAAGTTCCGTATCTGAGTTTTCAATTATTAGAGCCTGATGAATAAGCAAATGATTTTATGATTTCCAAAATGGTGAACAGGGTGGGGTTCTGTTTCCTTGGAGAGGCATAATCAGCAGCCTTCTGGGTTGCCTTTAGTTTAGTTGCTTATTTACAGCTGGACCGCCATGTGACCTTAGACCCTATCCTGGAATAGCAGCCTCATTAAAACCTAAGGTAAAGCAAAATCCAGCCACTGGGTCTCCATAAATCTGGGCTCCCCACAATTGCAATAACAGCAAAGACAGTACATCGCAGAAACGTCTGTATTGTGTGCTTCAGGGTCCGCATGGCCATTGTTGGAATATTTTTCAATGGGATCTAACACAATCAACAGGCTCATCACTCACAAATACCCACAAAAGAACCCCCATGGAGATGCCGGGGATTGAACCCGGGGCCTCATACATGCAAAGCATGCGCTCTACCACTGAGCTACATCCCCTTAGTAATGTGACTTGTCAAGTTCTATTTAGACAAGAAAAACAACGCGCATTGCAATTGCCCCTATTTTCCTGTATATACGGTACATAAGTCCGGAAATATGCGCTAACAGAGCCGCATTCAGAACCTAAGCTAGCAGGTTAGCTACGTAGCTAGCTAGCTTATTGCTAACAGCACATGAACGAATTGCGAACGAGTTCGCAAGCTGGACAGATACTATCACTGTTTTTTGGTTGAATTATCACTATTGTGATACTAGGTCTTCGCGTCAACAAAATGACGAACTGTGTCACTTTTCAAGACGAACTAGCCTCTATTATGGATGTGCTGGTTAAAGCTGCCGTCACAGACATCAGTGAGCTTTTCGACAGTCGCTCTGCCTTCCTGCGCTTGGAGATATCCTACCACCAAAAGGAGAACACGTCTCTGAAGAGGAAGCTGCAATGGATGGAAAATGAGCTGAAAGCGGCCCGACGCGGAAGGGGGGCGAAAGCGGCCCGACAGGCCGCTGCTAAAAAAGAGCAGCCTGCTAGCACCAAGGTTGGTTTTAGGAGCGCTTTGTGTATTAAATCGCTGGGCAGACCCTCCACGTATAAACCAGCACGGCGTCCTCGGTCATAATCCATTGCTCAGATATGTCAAAATGTACCCCTTAGCAGTGGACAGGAATACACAGACACTGTACTCTCTAAGCAGGAGTCTAATAAGCCATCACCATCAGCCCAAGTCTCTCCTGTTATAGCCATCATTTGGTTTTATTCCCTACACGCATCAGCATCTTGTTTGACATTTTGATAGAACTTTTTATAAGTATATCTTTGGGCATTCCAGCTCTGGAATTGGCCACAATAAGTGTGTTTATTCCCCATTACAGGACGCAGACGTGGTTGGGAACTGGCCGGAAACCGTTTTAATCAAGCACGAAGAACTTGGGGAAGACCTGGAGAGCACGGATTCACAGGGAAGACCGAAAATTAGCCGGAAAGGTGACGTACTTTTCCGTTTCTTAATAAATGGCAATGAAGTCTGCTAGTTTTAATTAATTCTTTTTTTATTTATTTAATACGAAACGCTGCAGTAATATGATGTTATTGTACTGGAACTATATTGAACAACCTCTATCTCTATCCCTATCGCTAGAAGCATTTTATAATTTGGGGATGTAGCTCAGTGGTAGAGCGCATGCTTTGCATGTATGAGGCCCCGGGTTCAATCCCCGGCATCTCCAGTTGGCTTTTGTGGATATCAGTGGAACAGTAGATTTCATGAAACCTCAATGCAAAAGTGCCTGGCCACAGTCTTGGGGACCTTAAGCAGAGTATATAGTATACGGACTGTCTTGTCTTACTTAAACCTGGTCTGGCTTTCTCTGGATCCCTCAGAAAGAGTTCCCGTATCATTTAGACCAGGGCTATTCAAATCGCGGTCCTCAAGGGACAAGCACTCCTGATTTTCCAGCCTTCCTTTACCTGTGAGCCAGGTGTGAAGTGTGGAAGTAAAAAAATCTCGCTTGCTATTATTTCTCTAAGTCCTGATACGTGGAAGCGTAATTCAACTGTCTTAACAAATTTTCGGTTCTTAAAAGAATTTAGTTTGTAAATGTTTCTAATTATGGAACCGGTTCTCAATAATCAACCCTACACGCCAATCCCCGCTCCCTCCTGGTGTTTCACATGATATATGATGATGGTTAAAAAAAACTGTGCTGGTGCCCCTAGTTATAAAATATAGTTGCACTCTCCAAAAATGGGGGCAAAATGCGACTAAATGGTTGCAGTTTGGAGCCCTATATGGTGGTGAAAGCATCGTGGTTTGGGGCTGCATTGCTATGTCAGGGCCTGGCCAACTTGCCCTCATAGAGTCATCCATGAATTCCATATCGTAGGACAGAGGATAATGTCAAGAAATCTGTCTAAAAGCTGTCATAAGCTTTGTCTTGCAGAGAGTGTAATTTCTGTAGTTTTCGGATGTGTTAAAAAAGAGAATGACCTATAGAATGTCAATGGTTACCCATGTGATTACGTTTTTTTAATTGAAATTGGTTTACAGTGCTATTCTATAGTGATGGGCGTTACCACTGATTTTCCTTTTGATCCGATTCTGCCTATGTCCAAGGTTGATATCGCAGATGCCCATATTCAGTGCCAGCCCAACCCAACCTGATGGTGAATAAAAAAGTGCAGGGTTGGTGGTGTATTGATCATTGCTTTTTCCTGTAATGTCTGGTCTACTTCCCCTTCCCACTTTTGATGCCCTATCCTATAGTCGTGCATATCCTGCTCCTTATAATAACATAAACATTTAAATTACATTGGGGGAAAAAATCTATATATTTACATTGGAATCGATTCTCAAAATGAAAACATTCAGATCGATAGAACAGATTTTAGTATTGATCCATACCAGCCGGTTTTATCAGTATTGGGTCTAACAGAATGTTGATACAAAATCATCAATGTTTTGTATCGTGATTTTGCTCTGTGTTTCAGAACCAAACACACTACTGCTTGTCATAGCATTCTGATGTTTTTTCTCTGTTTTCCTAAAGGCTCATTTGAAACACAGGATTTCAACAATGATAAACAAGCGGTCCACACAGAAAGGCTACACGGCCAGGAGGACTGTGAAGCACCTCTTACGCCTAGAACAGGCATCAAGCAATTCACAGACCAGCACTTGATCCAGTTAGTTGGGAAAAAACTCAATAAACTGGCAGCAGTCTGCAAATCAGAGGAGGAATACTCTTGCACAGCCCAAAGGCTCAGTCAGGCCACATCTGAGCACTGTATACCAAATCATCTGTTTCCTCAGTATCTAATGCATGAGCAAGGAAGTCCACGGCGGATACATCAGGCAAAAGAAATTGGTGAACTAGCTTACTCTGACCCAATAGAGAATGATTCAGAGGCTCAGTCAGCTCTTTTGGGGGCCCGTACTGCTGAGACCAGTACAACACCGGACACAGAATCAGAAGTTAGCAATCTAAAACCTGCTAAAGTTAAGGATGAGATTGAGGTGTCTCTATGCAGTAATGAGGAAAGAACGGAGGTGCTTCACTTATATCCTGTTTGGTGCAGTGAAGACAGAGAGAGCAAAGAAGCGCAGCTAAAAAGTAATAAAACTTTCCAAAACCATCTGGAAGTGCAGCAACAAATGTATGGAGAGAAAAGTCATGAACTGTTAGGTGGTCACAGCAGAAGACAGTTAAGTTTAAGTGTGGTACATGAAAAAGAGTTCTTGCTGCAAAATGACTTTTCCACACTGAAAAATATTAGGACCGAGCAAAGGTCTGATACAGACAGGCGTTTTCATTGTACACACTGTGGAAAGAGTTTTACACAGCGAGGTCACCTTAAAATTCATCAGCTCATTCATACAGGTGAAAAACCATTCAGTTGTAGTCAGTGTGGGAAGAGCTTCACTCATGTCCATGTACTCAAAAGACATCTTAGTGTCCATACTGGTCATAGGCCCTACACTTGCAATCACTGCGGCAAAAGTTTCTCTCTGCAGGACAGCCTAAGAAGACATAAACGAATCCACACTGGAGAGAAGCCGTACATATGCATGTACTGCGGGAAATGCTTCACTCAGGGAAGCCACCTTAAAATACATCAGTTAATTCACACTGGAGAAAAGCCGTTTAGCTGCACGCAGTGTGAGAAGAGTTTTACTCAGCTGCATGTCCTCAAAAGACACCTGAGTGTTCACACTGGTCAGAAACCATATATCTGTGTACAATGTGGGAAAAAGTTTACCCTCCAAGACAGCCTGAAAAGACACCTGCGTATACATAATGAAGGTAAAATAGTATTTCCACAACAGTTACACGTCAGGGAAGATTTACTGTTACAGGGCCAGCACCCAAATACATAAGTTGTACACTGAGGTTGCACAGTCCTGGTCAGCTTTCTGTTAGACATGACAAGTTGGACGTTGTTGTTGAACCTGTCGTGTGTGTAATGATTTGTTTTCACGAATTAAAAAATGCTCATCGTTTCAGGGTGGATTTCAAGCAAAAAATGTATGACGTTTCTTGTAATTTTATTGCAAGTATTGTTGGACTACAGTAAAGGGACAATTGTACCATGTATGTGAACCACATGTTTCCAGACTGATGAACAATAATATGAAAATAAAATCTGTGTATGACATAATATTCTTGCATGAACTTAAAGCATCGTATTTTTTTGGTGAGGTTTTCATACTGTGGTAATGGATGGAGGGAGATCTTTATGTAAATTTGTGGGCAGTACATTGGCCTCCGCCTTAGGGTTGTGCATTCAAATAAAAAAATTCTGAGACATCTAAAAGCTTTATATTTAGTTTTAGTGTGGTAACTAATTTAAGGAAGCAGACTTCATCAGAAAGACTATGGGCTCCATTTTAATGGTCTAGAAGCACATCTTTCATGTGAGCAAAGCACACTCCTTGGCAGTGTTTGACATACCTGTCCTCAGCCACAATTTGTAGATTCATCACTGAGATCAGCCGGTACTTGCTAAGAGGATACCTGCTGTCTTCCAATAACCAGCCACCAGCAAACACGCCAACCTTTGTTATCTGACACACTCCAAAGCTGGACCAGATATCATATGTACTCGTCATACGTACTCCCAGGCCACTTGGAGAAAATGTCTGTGAAGTGTCCTTGATGGTTGCTTATCACCTGGACATTTAGGCCAAGTGCCAAGAACCCTCTTCGGCAGGTGCAGCTGGGACTCATGGGGCAAGTATGAATAGGGTTGACAGTTCCTTCGACTGCACATACAGTTCCAGGTATGTCTGCAATGGCATGAAAACCAATTTTAGTGTCATGCAAGGCTTCCGCTCCCACTGGACACTGTATGTAATTGTTAAACTCTTAATGTTCCTGTAGATCATTTAGTTAAATTTTCCAAAATATGGTATAGTTAAGCAGGTAGCAAATTATTCATGGTCATTTTAATGTGCGGAATAAATGAAAAAATATTTTAGCATATCGTTAGCGTTATAGGCCTATTTATGTGCAAATAGAACATGTAAGGCTTATAATTTTACTCTACATGCTCTTTCCACATGAGGTCGTTTGTTGTTATTAACTTGCCGTAAAACGCCACAAAGGGAAATCTAGTAATTATCTGCCCCCTGCCGTCCCTAATTGAAATTTCCCCCCGGAAACCATGAAGCGTTCGTTTGTGTGGGTTACTAGAGGCTGTTCGGGCACTTTGTAAAGATGAAATATCAGTCATTTGTAAACAGTATACGAAGAAAACATTTGGCTGGATTAAATACTGATTGTTTCAGTTCAAGGTATGCTAAACCGTTTATAAATTGTAGTTTTAGAAGTTGTTGAAACCGTAAAACGGAGATTATTTAAAATATCAGCATTCGTGTGCAAATGCATTACAGATTAGTGGCTGAGATTAGCAAACGAAGCAAAACGAAAACTTGTTCATATTGATGTATTAGAATTAAAATCTTTAAAATAAGATGTGCTTATTAACACCGTGTGCCTGTAGTTCGTGAAATGAATGTTTCCGTATTCCCTGTCGCTTAGTTTATGGTTAGTATTCCCTAACGTGATGAAGAAACTCACGTAAGCTCCGCTATGCTGAATTTCCAGTAAGAAGAGCATTCTATGCATTTAGCTTCGTTTCACTAGCCTACATTTCAGATTTGGAAACGAACAATGTAATAATGTTGACTGCCTATACACCATAGGCTATATAAGTTGTTTTAATTATGGAAGAATTTAATTTCGGTTTAAAATATTGTATTCAGTTATTTATCAGGTTGACGTGTATCAGAAACATTCTTTGCCCCATGCATGAACAAGAAAAATGTTTTCACCCTAACTGACTGGAAGTATGCAATGAAGTTGTCAGGATTTCCGCAAGCATGGTAATTACCCAATTTTTTTGAGGGGTGTACCGCAAAAATAAATTCAAGTCGAACTTGAGATTCATTTCTGTGACCTTTAACTGTGATCTAGACACGCTGCTGGTGTTCGCCCAAGTCTATATAAAATTAATTGTTTTAAACTGGTCGTTTTCTGTTTTTTTTTGCCATATTACACAGTTGCGATACATGGCGATGTGTGTAAATTAAAATTGTCATGTCATTTTGTGGTTGGAAAAATTAACTGTGCAGTGCACTTCGGCTGGAGGCCTACTCCTCCTTTTCAGCAGTCCTAGGCGAAGCTTTACATGGGAGACCCCCCCCCCCAACCATAAAACTGATGATTATTTCATTTAATAAACAAGGTAGCACATTTGCGGGCTCTGTCTATAACTAGAGTAGGCAGACAACAAAGTTCTGCAAACATTTTTATGGTCAGTGGCATATATGCGCCATTCTCTTGGCCATTTGAAGACGGACAGACATTACGTAAACACGGGATATATTCATTGTTTCTTATACGTAAATATATTTACATTACAAGATTTCTTATACACTTAAGCCAGCTTTAATGTCTCAGACTATGCATTTTGTGTGATTAAAAGAAAGTGTGCAAGAAAGGTTATTACACTAACCTTTTCAAGTACATGATATAAATTTCATCCATCCATTTTTTATACCTGCTTACTGTATACTTTGTTTTTTGTATATATGTCTCTTGTCTGTTTAATCACATTACACGTTGAGATCAAGATTAGATTATTGTTTTTAAAAAAGTTTTTTTTTTTAAAAATACACTTTTCCATTTAAAGCGCATACATAAATAATGTGGAGCATTATTGGAGAACTCTTTTAACTGTCAGGTTTTCGACCTGGTTCCACAGATACGTATAGATACAGACATAAATGACTGGAGAGAAATGTTAACTTAAAATTAAAGGGGGGGGTAACACGGAGAGAGACTGGGATACATGAATAAACTGCAAAAATACAAAGGATTCTGTATGCATACATCAAATGACAAAAATAACACAGAGGCAGGAAATGAATAAAAACAACACAGGAAACCCAATTTCTGTTACAAAAATAGATCAACGTTCTTATTCTCTCCTTCCTCTACCTTCCCAAATCTTTTTTTCCTCATGCTTACATTTTGTCAAAAATGTACTCAAGTTCTTGCAATTCTGGTTAAGAGAAATGACATAAGGCAACACTAAAAGCTGCGCTCACCCACATCAATCAATAAAATAACCAACACATTAATGTCCCGCATACAGAAAGCCAGGTTCTGAAAGAATGCATACGTGAAAAAGCTGTAGAAAATGTATGCAATATTACAAGCACAAAATGCATGCATAACTTTTTACACCATTTACCAAAACAAGCTTACACAAGAAATTTTATTAAATGTATAAAACAAAAAATATATATATTTTAATATCAGAATGAAATTCAAACATCAGATTTTTAAAATGGTGATGGGGAATATGTCAGCTATTTGTGGTATTATACCAGAAGTGGTAAATTAAGTTAAGGTGCAACCCCATCAACGGAAAAAACAGGTCCTAGTTTGTATATTACATGCACAATCTATGAATAATTTCACCACATTTGATGGTTCATTCAACATTCAACAACTTGAATGCAAGCCAGAAGTTAATCGGGAAAGTATTTGTTTTGGATCCTGGATCGCTATTTGTATGATGAAGCTTTATTTTTTTGTTACTAGGCACTTGGAAGAAAAATCTGTTGTTTCATGATGGCGACGATGATATGAAAAGGTCATGCCGATGATTTAGTTATATGAATCACAGTCACTGTTCCGGTTTGAGGAGGACTCTCTGCTGGGTTGTACGGACAGTCTCTCCAATGCTTAGTGAAAGAAGAAAACATGTTGGATAATGAACACAGTCACTGACACTAAATCCAAATGAACACGTAGTCTGGTGTCCAGGTCTGAACAGCTAAAGCTAACAACACTAGCCTTATCATCACGTTTGGCAAGTGAGAAGGTGAAGAGTAAAGCAAAGACAGACATCCTGGCCATGTTGCCATCTTTGTAGTCAAATTACCTGAATTAAAACACAACAGTGGACTTAATACAAATCTGAAGGGCATCATTCAGAAGCTATACATGTAATAATGTAAAACTGTTCTCCTGAAGATGGAGCCATATTCCAATGCGGTAAAATTCACCCCATGATTTTCCAAAGAAAATCAGAAAATGTCGTACAAACACATGAAATTTCAAAAGTTATGCTTTTATGAGCTGGGACTGGTATACCCTTAGCTGTTCTATATCTGGTTGAAGAACGCTGGTTTATAGCCATATCAGCATAAATTCCATACACTCACCAGGGTATGAGTGTCTCGCTGAGTTGCTATTGGGATGCATTCCTGCCTGTACCCTATGAAATGACACTGATACAAAATGCAGGCAAATGTTAAAGAAAAATGTTCCTGTACAAAATGAGTTTATTAGCCTGTGTAAAGGTACAAGCAGTAGGCTGTGACACCCAGTGCAAATATAACTTGCTGCTGTACCTTTGATAGAGCTACTAATGAAACATTTTGAGATCATAAAATACAATGTAAAAAAAATAACACAGATCACTCACCACTCTGACTCTGAGTGGGTCCGATCCACTCCCGATTCCTCCGCTTAAACACTGCGCAGAAAAAGCACCTTTAACGTCCATGTACATAAAACCCACAGTCACAGTGGAACGACTCCTAGATCTAAAATCTAAGTCAGCAGCTAACATAATCTTAGAGACAAGGAAACCAGATGGGTGAGGATTTACGGCGGCACTGGCAAGCGAGACATTTTGACTGAGTGTTTTGATTTTTATAAACATCATAGCTATAAATCGTAAAATAGCTACCCAAAATAAAAGTGTATGCTAGGCATTAAATATGTATTTGTATCAGACTGATAAAACCTGTGACAATCAAAGGAGGGTGGCAAATGAGAACTTACATTTGTTGTAATGAGACATGCACCTCTTCTGTCCAAACCTGAGGAAAAGCACGAGCAGAATCGCCGAGATCAGCAGACCGGTCAGCGTCTGGTAGCCCACCAGCTCTTTACTCTTGGGCAAAGCTGGATGAGCAGAAGGAAGGAAGTTTGTTAGAGGACACGGTAGTTTTACTACAGAAAAAAAACGCAGAGCACCATCACAGGGGCGTCTTCCTGCCTTAAGTGGTGCTCAAAAACCATCAATTCAGCTTCAGAGCAGATGGCATGGTGAGATGGTATTGAAAAAGAACTTCCAAAAACATTTAAGATACACAAATGCATGCGCTGGCTCACCTTTGCACGTAATCGCCAGGGTGTCACAGGTGTTGTTTCGTATAAATCCCTTTTCCACAATTTCGCTACCCATACGGCTTTGCGACTTAGTCCAATGTGTGAATTTGTCACATCCCATATGCGCACAAAGCATGTCCTTGAAGGATGTGAGCTTGTCAAGATTGCTGTAGCAGAGTGGACCCTTGTTGGTGAGGTTAAGTATCAGGTGGAGAGCTCCTTGGCATGAGCCCGGCTTGGCGGTCACGCTGATCATTGCCAGGAGTGGTGGAGGAGGACTGGCAGGTGACAATGGTGGGACTGTCACAGTTGGGGCACATGGCTTTTTACTGTCAGACTCAGAATCACTGCTGTTTGTTACATTTGGAGATAGAGTTGTAGACGAGGATTCATTGGCCACAGCTGCAATAAGAACAAATAAGAGGTTGTTATTATCGTGATTATTATTGTTATTGTTGTGATGAACGTAGTACAGGATCACGGGGTGCCTGGATCCTGCGGAAATACAGGGCCTGAGGCAGGGAAACTCATCAGACGGTAGTCCAGTCTATCACAGGGCACATGCACACTGATTCACGATCGCCATTTTAGAGACACCAAGTCGCATTGCTGCATGTCTTCGACGTGTGAAAAAAACAAAATGACACGGGGAGAATACGGGAAGAACACGGAAAGAACATGGGGGGGACATGGGAAGTAAAAAAATGCAAAGCTGGGATGGAATTCAAACATGCAACCATGGTGATGTGAAGACACTGTGCGAACATGTTTCCATAACTGTGCGTCCATGTCATTAGAGTAACAGTAATACTAATCAAAGCAGCAGCAGCAGCAGCAGCAGTAATTAAAAGTGTTACTTTTGATTGTTTCCTGCTAAGGTAGTGGTAACTTTTATGTTGCCACTTCAGGCAAGATGCCTGAAATGACCTGAACTGCAGCAAACAAACGAGAACCAAAACAGTATCTTCATTCGAGTTCCTCTGCATCCCCAATTCTCGCTGGCACTTGTTACATTGGTGTTGACTGGGCTGTTATGAAGAAATTATCTGCATGTTGCCTTTAAGTAACTGAAGAGTGTTACACGTCAATGCAAATAAAATTTTAAAAAGCTGATTTTACTTTGTTTGCTTCTGTTATGTATCGGAAACAATAGCAAAAAGTCTACAACTAAAATCAAATTAGCACCGCAAGAATGTTAAGTTTTCGAGATGCTGAATTATTATGATTGTGTGTACATGGTTAACAATAAATAAACTCATTTAAAAATTCTACTAAACATCTAATATCTCTCAAAAAAAAATCACAAATATCAAGCCTGGTGAGAATACTGGTCTGTTATACCTATGTAACTGCAGGTTCAGTAGGAACAAGGTTACATAAGAGGCCCACCACATCGATGCATTATGCCCAAAATCACTAAGCAGCTTAAGAAACGGGCCTAATTGAACAAAAAATACACATCGAGTGGAATGTCTACCCTACACGTGATTCAATTATTATATCTAAGCTGCATTCCAAAAAGTTACATTTTTAGAAGTCTTACACATTCTATAAAATATACTTCTTTTGACAGAAATTACATTTGTAAACGCAAATAAACATTTGAACATATAAACATAATGCATTACTGCCATACAGACTACTCTGCAGGTAAAGAAAATAAGGATTTTTTTTTTCTTTATGTTGGTGAATTTTATATCTGTTAAATTATGTTAGCTTAACCATTTTAATACCTCTCTTGATGTCACCGCATTGCTTGCAGTAACAATCCAATACACCCATATCATTGTTGACCACTAGCATGCTATGTTTGCCTAAGCAGTACCTCATCATGTTAGCTAACTTACGGAGTCAATTAATTGGGCTGGTGGTGAAATTTAATGGATAGCTGAGGTGCCCCTTTAGAGAAGTTTTGGAACTGAAGCGGTGTTCATCTAGCCAACCAACAAGATATCAAGAAATAACTTTTTGGTGAAGAGATGTTATGATTTATTGTGTCACTGTTCTATACTGAACTATACTCTTAAATTATGTTTAAGTCTTTTTTTTCTGAGCAAATATACTCTTACTTTTTATGCACATTACAGTGTGGAAAGTGAAATTTTACTCCTGTAAGACAAACAGACCAAACACATTCCTGCTGTTGGGTTTAAACTGAAACAGGCCACGTTTTTACTTATATTCAGACAACATGAACGGCCATACACACAATGTGCTGCTCTGTTTAATGAACCAAAAACAAACTTACCAAGAAGTAAGACAGCAATAATTACCAGCTTCACCATCGTCACTGAAAGAGTAGTTTAAAGTACAAGATTACCACGCATGCAGGTATTAATCTCACCGGTGGTTAGGATTACAAAGGGGAAAATTATTCTTTTTTTTAATTATTGAGAAAGTAATGAACAGCGGAAGTATAATGGTTATATATGCCCTACGATAATAATCCTACTTCTCCTAATCCTACAAGACTGAGCATGTCTTTTTATATAATAGTAACAATTGTACAATCACTGTCACATTAAGTTCCAACAAATATGTGTTTTATGTTGTATGATGTCATTTTATTGCCAATATATTGCATTTATTACCAAAAAATTAGTAAAACGAGCATTATTTTAAATCGCTCACATTTAGCATCAGTCGAATGCATGCGTGTCTTACCCCGAGAAGGTTTTTACAGAGCGCGAGACACGGAGAGAGCATGAGAGAGGGTGTAACGGCACGAGGAGTGAAGCCGAAGGAAGTGCGCGCGAGGGAAATAGCGCGACTCTCCCGTCGGCGCCGCGGCGCTCTCTCAGTCTCTTTGCATACATAGAACTTCCTTGCATCAAAGTGTTCGGGCAATAAAAAAATAGAGCGAGAGAGAGAGAGAGAGAGAGAGAAAGATGGGGGTGGGGGAGAAGGAGAGCAGAGAATAAGCATATGAACGAGGAGTGAGAAAAAACAGAAAGCCTACTTAGCGAAACAGTAAGAAATGATTGCGAGGTTTAGGGGACAGAGCCTAGGTGCTCATTTCTTCCATTTTAATTAACGCTCCCCCAGGTGCAGAACATTAATTGCGTCACACTTTAGTTTCTCACACACTGTGTAGTGGCAACATGCTATAATGCTCAATGCATATCCGTGCAGACGCTGCAATAAATACACCCTTGTTTACTCTCCGCTATATGAATTCCATTAACCCACCAGTCACACCACGACACCAGGCAGTAGACCAGTAATGACTGTTGCACGATTGCAGATTAGACACATCGTTTGCACATCTTGCCACTCGACTGTCTGCCTTCTCATTCGGTTTCATTTCCTTTCATCTTTCGCCGGTGGTTTACCGTTCAATGGATTTACTGAGAAAAATACCTAGCGCTCAGCTCCAAGTCGTCTCCAGTGTACAAATTACTGTACTACAATGTTATTTTTTTCTTGTCTCCATCCACCTGCCTATAAAGGTAAATAACTTAAAATGGCGCGTGCTATCTTTAATTTACAGATAATAGAATTTATAATATATTTTAATGTTCTATATTTCTTCCGATGAATTATGACTGTTTATATTTTCCGCATGTAGAATTCCGCGAAGAATAGTCTGTCCCATAACCTTAACAAAAAACTATGAATTGTTGGAATATACGTACAGTACATTACAGGAAATCGGTCTGGGCAAAATCTTTTACATTATTATAGAAAATATCGTACATAATTCAGACTCGATACTGATAATCGTACACAGATGTTTTAACTTCCAGTGTGAGCGATTTGCGAGAATATGCAATCAAAACAATGTCTGTTAAAAACCAATTTAGAACAAATACATTTAGCTTAAAACGATGTAGGAATTCAATTATAACGATTTCATGCATTGATGGTCTTGAAGACTCCATCTGGGATTTTTGTCAATCCATAGTTGATCCCAAAAGCCCACCGACGCCGACCGGTACCTTAATTGCTCCATCACATTAATTTTGTAATACTGTAATACTTCTGTGTTCACTATATGATTGTTTAATTTTTTGGTACGTTAAGAAGTAGTTCACGGTTAAAAGGTGGAATAAGTATATGGGTTTACAAGTATGAAAAAAGTATATTAATAAATGAAGGACCTTACATACATAAGTAAAGTCGCTTATGGAACCTGGAATCTGATATTTCTCTAGTGTCATATTTATTATACTATGTTTAGATTTCAGGTTTAATTACACTTTGTTAAATCAAATAAATACACATCCACATATTAGATTAGCCACAAGAATATCACATACTTGCTTCATTACAGTTTTAACTAAATTCAAATTTAGTTCAGTATTAGGCAACAATTACTTCAGCTTCAATACGGAATTAGTTCCAATTACAGTTCTTTAATTTCCCAAAGGAAATATTAAAACACAGTTTTTTACCAACCTGTAATGATTTTCTTATGTTTGCAGTTTATAATTGTGATATAAGTGTGAACCAGCAAGATATCAATTTTAATTCTAATATAAAGAACCAATGATATTTGCAGGGATTCATTTTAATTGTCACTGTTCCACTCCTCAGAATTACTGCACTCACAGCCCTGGTACAGTTTTGTTCCCCAAGGTACAAACAACATTAATATGTCCCCAATGGTACAAAAATGTTCCTCAGCTGGGGTACAACTGGTAGACCCTTGAGGGGTGCAAGTTTGTACTTTTTTTTAGACAGCACACTTGCATGAGTTTTTCCCCACAAATCACCTATTACTCATTTTGCCACTATCATTTCACCCTTTTTGTGATATATATCTTTATATGTGATGTGATGTATACATACACCAAACTTACCGAGGGTTGAATCTCGTAAATCACACACGCGTATACTGTGTTATTTTATGTTAAGGTATTCTGATAGTTGCCACACTAGCTATTGCGGAAATTAATGCTACTACAGACCCATTTAAAAGGCTATCAAAATTCATGTTCCCATGTTATCAGGTCAGTGCTCTTAATACGTAATAGTATAGTATCTTAATATATGGAATATACAGCAACCATAAGCACACGATGCATTAACCGCGCATTTACCCCCTTGCATCACTACTCGTTTTTCCCTCTTTCTCTATCATACATTTTCAGTTCGGCCCCGCTTTCCACATCAGAAAGGGAAAGATGAATAATGTCTCTCTTTCACACATTTAAGATGAAACCTAACCCGACGGTACGAAATTAAAGAAGGCGTATAAGCTCCGACGTGAGTAGGCCGCGCTTTACTACAGAGCACGCAGATCAAAAGTGAAAACGACGTGTCAGAGTGAAGGTGGGGGAAAATGGGCCCAGATGCCTATCACACGAAAAGCATACTTTTTTGAGACTGCCAAAATAACCATAACGAACATTTCACGTACACTTGATTTATTTCGCGGATGTGTTTATTGAAAACCGGAAGACATGCTGTAATATTACAATTTAGAAGACAGGGCCAGATGATTCCTGAAGCAAGTGGGAAATAGGGGCTTTGCTTGATATGGGACAGTCACTACACCGACCCCTAGATCTGAAGCAGTGACATTCGAATCACAGACAGCGTCCCAACCTGCCGAACCAAACATTAGGTGCAAGGTTGGCAGCTGTCATACTCACACAGCAAATCTTTCGGCAAATCTGTATTATTCCATTATAAACCTAAAATCAGCGTTGAGGCTGTTTGCAAAATCTATAGACTATTTTCAAGGTATTAAAACTATTACATACATGTAAATGCATGTGCAAGTATCCGCCCCATTGTGAAATAACCACCACTTACTTAATTAAAAGGTGGTCCCAACTAGCCACATCTAATTATCCATAACACTTATCTGACGAAGATATTAATTCCTCCACGTTTTAATTTACTGTAGAATAGAAAATAGCGTTCATAAGGTATGAAACTTGTTGTTAAAATCTAAACGAGTACCATTGGAATTAACAAATAATCCATCAGTAATGATTCGTTTATTGCGTTCTATGGTTATGTAACCCGTGAATTAGGCCTTTTTGATCTAAAGCACTTAAGCTGAAATGAACATTGGAAATTGAACAAAATTATATTATGATGGATAGATGGGGAAAAAACAATTTTCCCCACACACAATTCATTCTGAATTTATTTTGAATTTAATGGTGATTCATTAAAAGTGAAGAACTTGGGGGTTTTTCGGGTTTTTTATTGTCTCGTTAGCTTTTCAACGGTTTCTGTGGCTGCCACGTGAGCGGACCAAGAAAACCATCATCATTTTGAATTATATATCTGGTAATTGTTTTGTGTAGTTTACTGGAACGTAAAACAGGCATGTACGTACGTACATAAAAAATGTGACGTTTCTGTCCATAATTTGTCAGACGGCATTACGATGTCGCCAGTTGTCTCGCATCTGTCGAGACACTCACGTTCCCGTTACGGCCAATATATATTATTCCATTATAAACCTAAGATTAGCCGCAACAAACGCATTGGGGCCGTGTGCAAACCCTTCAGAATATTTACAGGGTGATAAAACTGTTACGTCGATATACGTGTGCATGTGCGTGCAGACTTGTCTCTAACTGAAAAATCTCATTCCAGCCAGCTGACCAAAGTTGGTAACCTTACATCTAAACGTAGCTAACTAGATCTTCGTTGTCAGATAAAGGTTATTGTGTGTGCGCGCGCGTGTGTGTGTGTCTGTACACACATTTTATTATAATTGTTAAGATTAATTAGACTAACTTAGGAAAACATTAAGTGCAGATAATTTCGCCATTAACCGCTTTGGGTTAGGTTTTCTTTTTTTCAATACGTTTTTGTTGTATACCTATTCTTATAAAAAATCTATATATAAGTATTTGGTATTACGCTAGTGGTCAATATTGTGGAAATCCTAGCATTTTTGTATTACGCTTTATTAAATTATTACAATATGCGGTAATATATGCGGTTTATAAACAACCAAAGAATCTTTACAAATAGCATATACTGGACGATTAAATAGGTAACTGGAGCAAGAGTTGAATAAAGTTTGCAGTCTCTAAAAACTGGAAGTGTTTCCACAATTTTGGCCCATAGTGTAGCTACATACATCAGTAATTGTTGTTGAAGTTTAAATTAATTTATATTAGATTATTTGTATATGTAGATTATTTAGAATATATTTTTTTATTGGTGTTAGTGTACAATAACATAGCAACACTGGACAAATGAAATGATATAATAAAGATTGTGGAGGATATGGTAGATTACTTTCGTTAAATTATCATGCCGTAAAAACGTACCATTTTCCCACTGAGATATGGAAAAGAAGGGTGTACGCTTGACCCCCAGCAATGGTGACCCTGTAATCAGCAGTAAGAAATACCTGTTTGCAGCGTCTGCACTATACAACAAGCATGTTGATGCACGAAGCTGCATTGATACTTAGCCAGCTGAAATGCACGCTGAAGCCGAAAGCCGGTGTGCCAGGCCTTCACTTACGTAAAGCTCCGAGCCTCTTGTATGCAACAGCGAGCTTGTAGGCGATCTGCTTCCTGCCTTTGCGTGTGGGTCCGTCGAGAACGAGTGTCTCCACAAGAGATACTGAAGAGGGTAACGTGGTGCGCTCAAATCTGTCCCAATTGAATTATTGCTGCTCTGAACTAAGTCTCCTTTCCTCTTTCTGTCCTGGATGGCTGTGAGATGTGACAATTATCATGGCACCACACCACTTCACTGGGCCTATGGACTGGGCCAGCTTGATATGGTAAAGTACCCGTTTGCATCTGGAGTTTCCGCCAACATGAACGGCCGCTTTGGAAACGCACCACTGCAGCTAGCCAGCACACTGTAGGTACAACAGGTAGCACACCGCTCTGTTGCCTTTCCAACTGATTGTAAGTATTTGCAATGGGTGAATTTATTTTGTGGTCAGTGAACATTTTTAACTGTTTTCATTG
Organism: Petrocephalus zakoni; assembly: GCA_026774425.1. Taxonomy (NCBI): domain Eukaryota; kingdom Metazoa; phylum Chordata; class Actinopteri; order Osteoglossiformes; family Mormyridae; genus Petrocephalus; species Petrocephalus zakoni. The sequence goes on along the minus strand of JAODKN010000016.1, from coordinate 1,837,577 downwards.
TGGCAGAATTAATGTTATGTTTATAAAGTTTCTCAGAAGATGGAAAGGTGTATTTTATGAACTTTTTCATTAAAATCATTTGTTTTTGTCGTGATTTCGTGATAAATATGTCAATATAACACTGTCAGGAGCTAATTAAAAGTCATATTAGCAGAGCAACAGTTTGTTACCCCGTTATGTGTGGCCGTGCCCATGTGCTGTTCTACCTGCCAGCCCGTCTTCTCCAGACAATCATTATAGTCAGGTCCATCTGCTTGCTTCCCTGTCGTCTCTCCTCACCCCTGCGTCCAGGCCCCACCTTCTGCCGGCTGCCAAACCCGCTGCTCCTGCGTGACCCCAGCTCTCTCCGTGGTCCGCCCATTTTTCTCGTTGGCCGGCGTTAGCTCACGTCTCAGTTTCTGGCATTCTTTTTCGGTACTTGGCTCAGCTTTTGTCGATTGCTCGTCTTTCTGGATTTTGTTTTCAGTTTATTGCCATGATTTTCACCCACCCTCTTTGTACTTTTGCTTCCGTTTATTTGTTTATTAATGTGGTATATAGGGAGTGATTACCATTATGTGTGCCTGTTGGTGTTGTTTTCAGTTAGGCAGAGAGTGAGAGAATTCTGTTATATTTTTGCTTTGGCATAAAGTAAGACAGCAGGTGTGTTCAGTAAATTAGTCTGCATTTGTTATTTTGACCCAGGTCACTCCAACCCCGTTTCACAGAGCAGGATTTCTTCTTTAGCCGGATACATTTTCAGATTTAAAGGTAGCCTGAGCTAAATGAAAGTGAATAAATAAAGTCAATTTACCCCAGACTACCTTGAATCCAATAAGATATCACTCTCTGGTTAAACTCCTCTGAAAGGTCAGGTGTCCAGGTCATGTGATGTGTGACACCATCACTCTCCTTTGTAGGAGGTTTGGCGTGTTCAAACGTCTGACTGGCACTGCACACCACTATTCAAAGACCAGTAGGGTTTTTGTAAGACAGAACTAGCACATCGAGA
>JAODKN010000016.1:1801984-1821760 GCA_026774425.1 Petrocephalus zakoni | reverse complement strand
ATTATGAACAGTGAGCAGATTCATTTACTCTACCAGCAGGCATTGGTTTGGGTGATGTAAGTACCACAAGCAGTTAGTCATTGAAAGATCAGAAGTGCAATCTGAGATATTCCAAAATTGTTTAAACTCCAGCCATCCATGCATTGCCATCTGGGTCACAGTTAGTGGAAGACACCCTGGATTGGATCAGTGACAAATTTTCACCATTTTATACCAACTGACCTTTGGTAGTTTAATTTGACAATATCTCGTGCATTCTAACATACCAGTTCCTACACCCTGTTGTCAGGTTCCTATTACACTGTAATAATTTTCCATAATCATTTTCAGGAGGACATTTCAAAGTTGAGGAGGAAACTTGAGAAAGCCAAGAAACCAACAGAGAACATTTCAAACTGTGACGAAATTCTCAATCAGGAGATTAATGAATACAAGGTAGACGCCTGGCCTCTCTGTCAGAGGATGATGTGTTTGCCGCGCCTCCTTAACCGCTCTCCAACGCCGCTCCGTTTCCCCCCTGTCCTCGTAGGCACGTCTCACATGTCCCTGCTGCAACTCGCGTGTGAAGGACGCCGTCCTGACCAAGTGTTTCCACGTCTTCTGCTTCGAGTGCGTCAAGACGCGGTACGACACTCGCCAGAGGAAGTGTCCCAAATGCAACGCCGCTTTCGGAGCCAATGACTTCCACCGTATCTACATTGGATAGACGCCCGTTGGGTGGGCTTACCGGGGTCAGGAGGACTACTCCTGAGCCCCTGGTAGGAAAGTGTGATAGTGATGGACAGTCAGACTGAGAGAGGTATGTGATTGTGCTAGGATTTCAAATAGCTACTTCCCATTAGGGAGGTTGTGGGGATCGAAGAATAGGTTGTATAAATTTAGCCGAAACGTTAAGCGCACAGCCTGTCTCGGACGCAGTTCAGTGGAGCGCCCTCTTCAGGAACCTCGGAAGAGCTGCGGGAGAGAGCCCCAATAAGAAGGCATGGGTTCATGAACCACAAAGCAAAAAGCAATTGTATCAGTACGGATTTCGTTTATTAAATAACTGATTGGAAGAGAAAATACACAAGATTTAAGCTCAAAAGATGGGCAACTTGAGTTTGTCTGCCTCTTTGTTTTTTTTATAATTATAATTATTCATTTTTATTTGAAAGCTGCTTTAAGTAGTTGTATTGGTTTCTGTGCTCCCTATGGTTCATATTTGTAATTGCTTATTTGCAATTAATAAAAAATACGATCAGACTTGCTTGTGCGTTGGCTGTGTGTCCCGGGCCGGGGGGGTTAGTCATTGGCGGGGGCGGTGCGGCGGTTTTCCCGGATCTGTTGCGCAGTGGTGGGAGCGGGACCACAAATCCCAGGATCCCTCCCTGGGAGCGGCGCGTTGGGGAGGCATGCGGGCGCACGCCGCAGCCCAGGCGGCACATCCGGCGCTCGGGGGGCTCGCCAAACTTTCCTTAGGTCATTTCATATCAGCCAGCCAGACAATAGTGACTCCGGCGGACGCTACCGGCCGAGGCCGCCTTCGACTACACAATCGGGCATAAAAAAGATTTATTTTCGGGCTCCGCCGCCTTCTCTTTGGTTATAAACGTCAAACTTGGGAGATCCTCGGAGAAGTGGTGCGCGTCTTTATTTTGTTTCCCGGTTTAGTTAAGTGAGCCGTATTATTCGGTCAGTTTCTATTTTTAACTTTGCTCAATACTAATTATAGCTATTTAATGGTAAGAGAGTACGGCGCGTGTCGGCGGGTGTAAGAGGCGCGAGCGGCAGTTCTGCAGCGCTGCCAGATTGCGATTCTCTCTAAGGGTGGGATAGTCCTAAAGTGCGCTCGTCCTATTCAGTGTTTGCCACACATCGGTATATAATCGTTATATTCCCCGTGCTGTGTTTGAGAGACATTACCGACGCTGATTGCACGGCTGGAGGCTGGAAGTTTGCCGCGGTATCGGCTCACTTGGGCGTGCTGTCATTTGTTACTAATAATAAATTCAACGACGTGGTTACTAAAGTTTATATTGCGTTGTTTTTTTTGGTAGAAATGCATAAGCCGATTGTGCATTAAAAAAACCCTTAATTAACTGAATGTCCAAAATATAATTATATCAGTTGAGTATTTTAATTAGTTTTGCATACATCCGAGACTTCGTTATTGTTGAAATTAAAATGGCTGTAGGTGGGATTGGCAAAGCGCGCCCGAGTCTGCTGGCTTTGGTGCTGATGGCGCTGTCCGGCGTGGTGCCCCCATGCACCGCGGATGCCGGCGCTTCGCACACCCCCAGCGAGCTGCTGGTGGGGCTCCGCGCTGTCCTGGACGAAGCTTGCGCCAGAGCGCACCACTTACTGGTGTCCGTCGTGGGAGCGCAGGTCATCGAGACGGCCACTGAGGTGAGAGAGGGAACACTAGCGCTGGGTGTCCTTCTCTAAACCCTTGTATGAAGTCTCCTTGCTGCCAGGCACTGTAGCTTGCGCCCTATGCCCTAATGTCTACCCCAGTTGGAAATCTGGCGTCTTTGATTGTGGCCCTTCTAATCCTCAGCTTTGCATTTCCTGCTTCTTGGTCCCCTTCCACACCACCCTATAACTCCCCTTTTGTCTTTTGTCTCCTAAACGCTGTACCCTGTGCCTACCTCTCCTTCCACCAATGTCCTCCTCGCACAGAATGCTAAATCCTGCCTTGACACTTTGTTTGACCTGGGAAAACTAGAGGCATTATTAGAGGTGAGAAACTGCAATTAATTGTGTGAATGCAGGTTGTGAGCATTTCAAGGCCATAATTTGTGTTTGTGTGTAGCTCCTCTACAGAGCTGTTGTAGTCTGAACAATACAGACACTGTAGGACAGCAGGTGTAAGCACAGCTGTGTGTGTCCTTGCTGGCAGTTGTGATGCAGGCTGGAAGGTCTCAGATGTGGCCGTTTGGTATACGTCCATATGCCACTTGTGTGCTTTGCTAAAAAACCTGTATTGTTTATGTGAATAGCGGATTTTGCAAACCCTGATCCACTACAATTAAGGTCCTCCCTCCCTGCATATAAGCGAGTACCGCGTGTAAGGACGGAAATCTCTGTACAGGCTGCATGTGAGATGTCTCATTCTCTCCTTCCCAGTACTTCAAAGTGGCAATCGGATTCCTGTCGACGGGAGCAGCCAGTGGGCTGAATGTGATCGCCGTCTATGTCACCGAGATCCTCAGTGCGACTGGAGTAACGGGTGAGACACGTGCAGCTGGTATGCCGTCGCGCTGCAGCACACGGACGTCGCCGCGCTCTTCACGTAGTTCTGCCCCGACAAACAGCTTGTGCAAATAGCCCGGAAAGGGCGGGGGCCACGCCCTCCCCAAGCCTCCGCTCAAGGCCAGAAAAACCTGTTAGTTTAAACAAAAACGGCCATTCTTCCCTGAGATCCCAAAGATAAATACGTGGTGCCGTGTAAGAAATTGAGGTTTTTAAGATGTGCCACTTTTGCTTAAACTGGATTTGAAACATGCAGTGATTTTCTCTCCTTATTTGCAGTCCAGCTACCCTTCCCCCATTTCACACCGGAAGGGGTTGCCTGTGTCGCGCAGTGGGCTCTGCTGGCCGTGATTGGTTACTGGGTGATCTCCCTGGTCCTGCGACTGGCTCTGTGCATTCTGAGGCGGGTCCTTTGGCTTCTGAAGCTGAGTGTTGCCCTGTGGCTCTTCGTGGTCATCGTGAGTGACACCAGCGCCAGCCCCAACACCACCGCCTGGCGTCTAGGTGCCTTGGTGTTTACCTGCGCCCTGTTGGGTCTGGCCCGAGTCGGGTCTGAGCAGGACAGATCCAGCAACCTGGAGAAACGTGTGAAAGGTTTGGAGGGGTCGATGAAGAGGATCGAACGCAGTCTGAAGGAGTGACATATGTGTGGAGGTGGAGTTAGGTCAGAGCGTTTGACAATCTGTAATAAAACTGTATTACATGCTCAGGAATGTTCTTTCACTCTTTATGATGTCACCTAGAATGTATGCAGAAATGGCAGGGGTTGCGATCAGTTTGTGCTGACTGGTGATTGGTTGTGTCTGGATTTGAGCAGATTCTATGGAAATTATAGATAAATTGCATGTATGGATAGTCGCAGCTGGAAAAATAAACCTCCAAAAAGTGCAGGATTTACAAATTCTTTTGAATTACTCAAGGTTTGGTAAAGCATGTTGCTGTCTCTTGCTTATTGACATGGAATATAACCAAATATTAAAAGTGACCAAATGGAAGATGTTGTATGGGATGGATAAATTACTTCATATTGCTGTTAAAGAGTTGGCTATAAACTTACAAACATAAAGGCCCTGGATCGTTAATATATATGGGGGGTTCATGGCAAAAAGGTGCATGGAAACATGTACCACCCCAAGGTGCACATGGAGCTATGAGGCAACATCTTGGTATTTGCAAACTGGTCTGGTACCTGCAGAACATTAAAAAAAAAGTACCTCTTCATTCTTATACTACCGCATCTACATCATCAGGGGAGGCAGGTGGAGTAGTGGTTAGGGACGCAACCATGTAATCTAAAATTACCAGTCCGAGTCCCCGACCCGCAAGTACCGCTGAGGTGCCCTGAGCAATGTACCGTCCCCAAGCACCGCTCGCCTGGCGCTCGCATAGCTGCCCCCTGCTGTGCCATGATGTCACATGGGTTAAAAGCAGAGGACACATTTCGTTGTGCGCTGTGGTATGACAATTAGTCACCTTCACTTCATCTTTGGTGCTGAAGGGGGAGGGTGTTTAAAAAAAAAAAAGATTGGACCACAGTAACAATGCAGGAGATATTGTGGACTGATGCTGAGAGTTGTGTGTGATGCTGCTTTCGGAGTTCTGGTGTATCCATTATTTTCCCCAAATTGTTTAATCAGTATAGAGTCACGGATTGCCAGTCCCAGGAGGAACAGGGCAGCCTGTATGGAATGCCTGTCTTACGCTATAGTCAGTTAATATTCCAATTCATTTATCTCTGAGGTTATTGTGGGAGGAAATTTAGCCATATGGGCAGATCAGGTCGAATTTCACAGACGAAACCGGCGGCAAGAGTCGAACCACGACGAGGGAGGTGCGAGGCCGCCGTATCGGTGTCATTCCCTTCGCGACGGTCCCTTTAAAGCGCGTGGTGACGTCATGGGGGTGATTTCCGGACACCGGCCAGTAGATGGCGCAAGGCGCGCGCCGGAGACGATGCGTTAGTCTCGCCGAGTGCAACCTCAAGAATCACGCGACTTGGGCATATGCTGCATGAGAAACATGCAGGTAAATGTGCTTTAGTCACAAAAACACTGCACCGGGATCCTGTCTCTACGGCGACATCGAGGAGGTGCTGTACAAGCATTTGCTGAGCCTGAGATACAGGTGAGTTTTTTTGCTAATAAAGGTAATATGATACCGTTATTGTGATGAGGCAATAATATACCAGCACAAATACATCGGTCCATCCTCGAGTTTCTTATGAGGCATAGTGGGTTTTCTTGCTGCAAAATATTCTTCGCATTTGAAATACCGGATAGTCGTCAGCGATTGTTAATTTGTAGAATACATCGATCAAATGCAATATGTACAAATGAATTAAATATTAATTTCGATATGGGTATCAGTTTTATATTATATGAGTGGTTAAAGACAATGTTATTTTTACAGGTGTGAATTCGGACACTTTACCTGTTTTGTTTCATTCGGAGCTGCATTTTCGTATAAGTACAGAGCACATTTTTCCTGGCAATAAATAGCCTTCGTTGATGTGTTTGCAGAATAACTTTGAAGTTTATCGCTTTTAACGCAACACTTCATTGGTTACTGATATAACAATATGCTGGATAAATTATGGTCAGATAGAGAAGTATGAACTATAATAAGAAGTCATTCTTAGATGTCACTGGGCATAGAATACATGCCCTTAACTACACTACGTGTGTCTTTCGTAGATGATGATCTTAGTCTTCTTGCTGGGCCTTGTTTTCCCCTTCGGTGAGTTTCATTCGCAGTCGGCCAAGATAGAATGATGATGCATAATAAATGATGTTTAAATAGCCGATGTGATGAATACTAATGTATATTTCCACTTTTGCATTAATTTTGCAATATTTCTGTTTTTCGACAGATTTCTCTTTGGCAGGTAGGCTCTAAAATTTTTCCTGTAAAAAATAATAATGATGATGATGATGCAAGTAACCCTCACTTTGTGTTTTAGGCTGGAATGAGGAGAAGCATGTTGTCTGCTCTGGGAAGGATTTCAACCTCCCCATTCAGCCGAAAGTCAAAGCTGTTGTTTTCACCCCGAGTTCCCCTCCTGGACCTACAAGAGTGGTACTGGACCACAACAAGGTGAGGCCTGTGTGCCTCTGCATGGAGCTGCGTGTGGTTACATTAATGTGCTACAGGTATGCACGACAAACGTGTTCCTCAGTTTTCATGTGATTTGGCACTTTTATGTTCCTGTATATGTTCAGGTGATGGATCCCAGGTATGGGTGGACAGGAGAAAAGATCTTGCAGGTAAAAGAGGTGACAGGGAAAGACCAAGGACTCTTTAAATTGAAGGTGTCTTCGGGATTTGTTTTTAAGAAGATCCATCTCACTGTAGTAGGTAAGACGCTCTTCATCCTCAAACTGACATCTTCCAAGTGTTGTTCTGTCCAATGCAGTGCTCTCAAAATCCACATCGGAATTTACATTCTCCCATTGGCAACTTCACTTCTGTTTTCTTTTTTCATGGTAAAAACGTTGCTCCCCTGATGAGTGCAGAATTTGTTTGAATGATTATCATTACAAAAATCAACCAGTGTGGTACAAAAAATATACAAAAAAATGTTCTGTGTTTTTTACTCAGACTGCATCAAGAGCATCAGGCTTTACTATGGAGACGACTTAAAAATTGACATCTCCAGTGGTGGCGCGTTGGTGGAATTTTCCCCCAAGACCTCCCAGTCACTTTCCCAACCCATGACTTTGTGGAACAGCTCAGTTCCTTCGAAACGCCAGCGGAGCAGGGGAAGTGTGACGGCTGGACACTGGATTCTGGAAGGGCTGACTCAAGCAGACCAGGGCAATTACACGCTGAGAGATATCAACAGGCAACTTCTGTCAACAGTCCATCTAATCGTTGAAGGTGAATGAGGGAACAAATGATAGTTTTCTCTCCCAAATGCTTTTCAACTCAAGCCTTCTCTCCCCATTTTTTCCTTCCACGTTTTCCCTCCAGAACATGGCTTCAGCTTTACCTACTTCACCGGCGACTCCCTGATCCTTCCTCTCTTCCTGCCGTACTCCAAGGCCCACCTGTCCTTCATCCCCTCCTTTTCCTCCCCTTCATATGTCTCCATCACCGACCGACCTGCCGTCCTGCTGGTGCGAGGCGGCGAGGTCGTGGCGACAGCGGAGCGCTACAGAGGTCAGCTGATGCCGGCCCATGTGGGTGAAGCCGACGAGATTGTCATCGTACAGCTGAGACTGGACAACACTGGTGTGTACGAGGTCCGAGATGCGGAGGGAAACCTGGTTTCCTCCACATGGCTGGACGTCGTCAGTAAGTAACAGCTCATTGGGGTAATAAATGCATGTGGTATGTGTTGTATAAATTGGAAACATTTTAATTTATTGTGCTAGAATGTAGATGCTTCGTTGCATTGCTGTGAGCAGACGTGATACGCTCCTGAGATTTCGTAACACATATGCTTCACACCTCCAGATTCCCGACCGTGTTCTGTGTATGTGGGGTTTGCATGCTCTCCCCATTTTGCATGTTGAAATGCCCCACAGTGTGTGTTTGTGCGTGTACGTGTGCACCCTGTAGTGATCTGGTATCCTGTCCAGTGTGTACCAGGGTGTGCTGTATGCTGTCAATAGATGAAAGTTCCCACATATGTTTGTGCACTGTACTTTATTGCACTGCAAGCATTATTTTTTCTCTCTTTTCATTCCTTCACATGCTTCTGCAGAAAAGCCGAAGTGGAGAGCAAATTTTAAGTCAGTAGCCGCTCCCTTATGTGGACTTGGGTTTATGGCTGTCATCATTCTTATCAAGAAAAAACACCCCTCATGGAGCAGGCCAAGGAGAAGCGCTCCAAGAAATGCCAGCGTCAGCCCTTTTGGGGCTCACCTCTACGGTGAGGTAAGGCAGCGATTTGGCCAGTCCTGTGTTGCTGTCCTGTTGAGTTTTGCATGTGTTCTTGTGTTTAAGTTGGTGGCTGAGACGTCCAGCTGGAGCTGTGTGAGGAGACATTACTTATCTCCCAATTTGTAAGAGTCCTTACTTATACCTCTCTATGTGGCCAGTCTTCTCTTAGGTACTATTAACACATGAGAGTTTGTTATTGGTAACTTAATTCATCCTGTTTTTTTTTTTATAGACCTACAGTTTTCCCTTCACTCCCCAGTTCCCAACTTACTCCCAGTGGGGCGGAGCCCAGAATTCCGGGAATCATGTTTCTCTGACGGCAGTAAGTTTCATTTGACTTTTTTTTTTTTGCTGTTCTTGATTTCCCCCCCCCATGTATCCTTACATGTATATGTGTTTTTAGGACACCACTCCTGTAGAAAAGGCTGCATGCACAACTTCTACTGAAACAGAGGCACTGGTTGACAGGGAACAGACCAACGTCGCCCAGGCTCAGGTAGGTCGGCACATATTGAACACAATCACGTATGTTTGCCACGTCACATTTATGCATTAATCTACTTTACCTCCTCACAGGGGATGGAGGCAGAGAGGAAGGTGTCCATCACTTTCCCACTGAGCTCCGACTGCTTGCACTCCTCTGAGCCCTATGTCCAGTTCCAGATTAAGAGAACGGGGAAGTCTGCCCAAGGAAAGGAGTACCTTTCTGTACTGCCACTCAGCACTAATACGCCTGACAGCTGCAGCGTGTACACCTCCGACAAGCTGAGCTTCTCATAGAGGACAAGAATGCCAGAAAACGGCAAGCAGAGAAGCTGGGGTTTTGTTTGGCCTCAGTGTGCCCTCTTAGGCCTACATTCATTTGTATTTATTTAGCTGATGCTTTTGTCCAGAGTGACATAAAAGTGAGGGAAGAGAGCAGGTGACCCCTCTGGGCCAACTGGAGTGAAAGGCCTTGCTGAAGGACCCAGAGGAAATGTATACCCCACTGGCCATGGGATTCAACCTCACCACCTTCTGGACAAACACACAAATCCCTAATTCACTGAGCTACATACTGCCTCTCCGTGTTGTGAGGGTGATTGGGAGAAACAGAATTGCATCACTGCCCAGTATTCTATGGCCAAAGTGTAATATATCACAGATTTTAATATGGAAATTCAGCTCTATGACATTCTTCGTAAGTCTTCAGTATTTTTTGTTTCTACAGTGCAAAGGTTGCTGACAATCTCATGATTTTACACCATCAATGATTCTTTCTGCTACCTCTCAACCCTTGGGACTGCTATATAGTGTAATATCAGTAACATGGTTATATAAGAATCTTGAAACTAATATTATGATTGTCACTGACCTGTGTGCATAGTCACAAATATTTTTTCTGTTAAAAAAAAAGAACAATGTTTAAATATGTATACCATAAAAATGTTATGTTGTACACTTATATATGGTAAGACAAATGGAAAATTAAAATGCATACAATTTCTTATAGATCAGTTATACTCTTGTAGATGGGGAAGAAAGGTACCCAACAGAATTATATTTATATTCTTTTCGGTTCATCCGTTGTTAATTTCTTCAGGCAGCAACATCTCTATTAAAGTCTTTAAAAATAACATGATGGACGACAATATGACGCTTCCTCGAGGTTCTAACGTAAAGCGTTTCGGTATCGGCTGAGTCGTAAAGTTAAATAAATGTGGGAGAGGGTAGAAATCCATTTCTTTGAAGTGATTGCCACTAAACATGCACCAACACGGGGAATTGCTTGTTTTCACAAACAGAAGCCCAAAATAAATGCTCCCGGTTTAATAAAACCGAACAGAAATGGGGGAGTTCGCTTGGAGGACCGCTGCTATCCCGGCATGCACCGGAACCCCGCGGCGGCAACAGTCGTGAGGCGGAAAGTGTGGCCGCGTTCGCACGCGCGCAGTTGAGAGAAACAAAACCCAATCTGAGGGGACCAGGCGAAGCAAAGCGAGCGGCACCGCGGAGCAGGGCACCCAGGGCGCGCAGCGGAGCCTTCCAGCCGGCCAGGTCTTCTTCCAAGCCCGTTCGCAGCTTGAGTTTTTCGCCCGCTGGTGGACGAGCAGCGGCTTTTCGTGGAGGATGTCGCTGGTTTGTGCAAGTAAGCCGGGCCGCGGCCTCTGCTCTCCGCTCTCCCTCCCTGGCGGCTCTGAGGCGGCGTGTGGCGTGGCTGGCGATGCCCCTCACCCGCAGTACGCGAATGGGGGCTTGCTTCTGGGCAGCGCTGTCCCCAGGCCGCCGTTTTAACGCCTCCCTCCCCCCCGCAGTCTCCAATGAGGTCCCGGAGCACCCCTGCGTGTCCCCCGTCTCCAACCAGGTGTTCGAGCGGCGGCTCATCGAGAAGTACATCGCCGAGAACGGGGCCGACCCGATCACGGGCCAGCCGCTCTCCGAGGAGCAGCTCATCGACATCAAGGGTGAGATGGCAGTGCGGCCGCCGGCCCCGGCGTGTGCGATCGGGCGGATCGGGCAGTGAGACGGTCCCGATCGGGCAGCTCAGGCCGGCAGGACAGGCGTGCCTCTGGTGGCTCTTCCTGGGTTGTTAGCCGGCGGATTGGGAGAACATTGGGAGTCATGAGGTGACTGGGAAGGGATGTGCGGCGCTCCCAGTACCTTGGCAAGAGGAAGAAGGTCCGGGTCTTTACAGTCCTGGTGCTCCCTGTCTGGCTGTGTTGCTGTGAGTCGTGGATGCTATCCCGTGACCCGAGACAAAGACTGGACCTCTTTGGTTCTGTATCTCTACGGTGAACCGCTGGGTACCGCCAAGCTGGATCCCGACGTGTTTCGCTGTGTGATGAGTGTGGCGACAAACTGTAGCAGTGCCCGCCCCTGTTCATCTGGGGCATTGTCCTGTACATAATTCCCCAAACTCGGTTTCCTTTTCAGTGTCTCACCCCATCCGGCCCAAGGCTCCATCCGCCACCAGCATTCCTGCTATCCTCAAAGCGCTGCAGGATGAGTGGGTCAGTCCCTCGGCCAATTTCTCCACAACTCGGCCATAACTTATGCGTGACGATATTGCAGACCCTGCAGTACGGCACATCTGTAATGGACCTGTACATCTCACTATTTGGCCAGTCGTTTTTTATGATTTGACAACTGTTTAAAATTCAGTCTTTCACTGCATAAAAGTCGGAACATTTTTGTGTAAATAAAGCTCCCGTGAGCCACGTGCAAGCTGTTTGTGATCCTGACAGCCGCCCTGTCTGGCCTTCCTTTCAGGACGCTGTGATGCTCCACAGCTTCACCCTCCGACAGCAGCTGCAGACGACCCGCCAGGAACTTTCTCACGCCCTCTACCAGCACGATGCCGCCTGCAGGGTGATCGCGCGTCTCACCAAGGAGGTCACTGCTGCTCGTGAGGGTGAGTACAGGGGCCTGTCGGAGGCGTGCCCACCTACCTGCTTCCTTCGTCCTTGAATCGTCTAGGTCGTGCCTTTTTATTTGATCTAAAGTGACATGTCACCTTCCGCAGCCTTGGCGACGCTGAAGCCTCAAGCCGGATTGGTCGTTCCCCAGGCTGTTCCGGCCTCCCAATTGGCAGCTGTGGTGAGTGTCAGATCTGAGATGCTCAATCCCGTGTACAGAAGTTTCCCTGCTTAGTAAGAACATTTTTTTTCCCTTCAATCAGAAATTATATTTTGTATCTCCTCTCACACTTAGGGTGCAGGTGGAGAGCCAATGGAAATTTCCGAACAGGTCGGAATGACCCCGGAGATCATACAGAAGGTGAGGATATGTAGCTCAGTCCTGCAGGATACACTGCCAAGCTGCCTTAGAGGCGTGCCATCGGACAGTGGCATCTCTCCATATTTAATAGATAAAAGTTGTATAGATGTTTACATTCAGTGTTTAGTTTGTTTCATGGTGCTGTCACTGGTGCACATACTGGGATTTAATCTATCTTTTCTATAAGTGATGGCATGATATTGGGTGTATGTGTAGGTATATTTATACAATAACATTTAAACAACGACATGTATTTATAGAATGGAGGTGCCGGTAAGTCATCACTGTTCAGCCCCAAGTCATGCCAGGGGTTGGGAATGCCAGGCCTCTTGGCCTGCAGTGTATGTTGGTTTTTGGTTCCGTTGAGCCTCTTGGCCTGCAGTGTATGCTGGTTCTTGGTTCCGTTGAGCCCTTAATCAGCCTTTCTCTTGGAGTCTGTGTTAATGCACCACCGCTCAAAGCACATTAATCTGAATGCGTTAATAAGTCGGGCTTTCAGTGAATGAGCCTCTCTGAATGCAAGCATCTGCAATTCCCTCATACTGGAATTCTAAGATGGTACATATTTATTGGATGTCAGGTCCATTTATTTTTGTATATGTGACGATCAAACACGAATATCAGTAAATGTTTTTAGGTTTGAATGAATATTAAAACATTTTACTGGCTTAATGGGTGCTTGTGTTCATAAATCTCAATGAATTTGGAAGAGAGCATTCCCCTTTTAGTAGTGTGGTGGAGAGCACATTGCATAATTTCCAATTTCATCTCCCTCCGTCTTTTAGCTGCAAGACAAAGCTACTGTGCTTACAACCGAAAGAAAGAAGGTACGTTGTTGCTTTATTAGCTCGCTGACTGAATATTTAACAAGTTGGAGGGTTATATGTGGGTATCAAGCTTGTGTTCCTCTTTCACTTACCTCCCAACGGCTGCTTGTTTCACTGATATTATTGTCAGAGAGGAAAAACGGTCCCCGAAGAGCTGGTCAGGGTTGAAGATCTCTCCAAATACCGTCAAGTGGCATCCCATGCTGTGAGTATGAGCTCCATGGCGCCACCTGTTGGCCTGTGTGCTCACGTGCTGCATACGTGTGTAACTAATGCCGCATCACTATGGTTTTGTGTTTTAAGGGTCTCCACAGTGCCAGTATACCTGGAATCCTTGCTCTGGACCTGTGCTCCACGGATAGCAACAAAGTGCTCACTGGTATGGCCCTTACCGCCGGCTCCTGTTGCTAAGACAACGCTGTGTCCGGTCGTGTGACGGTGTCCCCTAAGGTGTGCCGTGCTTGACTCTGGCTTATCCGCAGGTGGTGCGGATAAGAACGTGGTGGTGTTCGATAAGCGCGAGGAGCAGATTGTGGCCACTCTGAAGGGCCACGTGAAGAAGGTCACCTCTGTCATCTATCACCCCTCTCAGGTAGAGATGAGCGGCCGGGCCACTGTGGATCCGCAGGCCGTCTGCTCCTAGCTAACCTGTAATGCCTCCCTCTCTCTTTCAGTCGGTGGTGTTTTCCGCTTCCCCGGACAGCACTATCCGCGTGTGGTCCGTATCCAGCGGCAACTGCGTCCAGGTTATTAGAGCTCATGAGGCGGGAGTGACTGGCCTCTCTCTGCATGCCACTGGAGATTACCTGCTCAGCTCCTCTGAGGATCAGGTACGGTCTCCAACACGTAACGCCCACCAGTGTACAGCGGGCCTCATGGAACACCAAGGAGCTGCCTGTCTATTGGAGCCAGGATTCCCATTTTGCCTGTGTCACACTTGAGTTCACCTTTGTTTATTCCCTGTTACCCTCTTCCAGTATTGGGCCTTCTCCGATATCCAGACGGGTCGTGTCCTCACCAAGGTTACTGATGAAACTGCAGGCTGTGGTAAGGCCTTTGTCCTCCTCTCTCATGGCATCAAAATTAGGAGATAAATGTGGGCACATAGACCTTGGGAATGTGACGTCACGCAGCAGAGCATTATGGGGCGGTTGGGTAGGAGACGCCATATTGTGTGGCCACATTTGTGCAGCAGGTGTAAGCAAAAGTGTCGATTTGGTGTACTTCATATATAAATACGGGACTTTCAGAAAGTTTCTACCCTTTTTAAAACTATTTCAAAACAAATTACAGCAGAAACAAATTGCATCACTTTTCTACATAGACACCTTCAATGTATAATTTTCCCAGTGTCGTACTGACTTTAATGCTACCAGCATTTGTTTGGGCACATAGCCACTGATGCGGCTATCATTCCTTGCGGCCCTGGCTGTAGCCGGACGTCCGGAGCGCTCTGCATCTGTCACACCAGCATGGCCATTCTCAGACATTTCAGTCCACTTATAGACCTCTCTGCGAGAGAGAACTTTATGCCCATACTGAGCACACATGCGGAGATGAATCTGTGCTCCCGGCACGCCTTCCGCCCACCAAAAGCACATGACGGAAGGCTGTTCCTCTTTGGTGCAATTTATAAGTTCCGCAGCAGTCTTCACCACAGGGTGACAACTCTTATACTAACCTGCAAGGGCAGCAAGCTTGGCAGACAGAACTAGTCACATGACACGGCCAGACACGACCAGTTACTGCTCTTCCTGCCTTCACCGTCTCCAACAGAAATATAAAGGTGCGGAAGCTGTGTGAACGTCTCTCGTGCATATAAATGGTGACACTTTACATAAGGGTGCCCTATAACGGCTACATGGCCTCAACCTAAAACCTTCATGAGAGCCGAAAAGCATTAGGAAATCTTTGTTCCAACTTTTGTGCCACAAATGCTGACATAGGGAACTCCTGTGTCAAGTTCCCTATATATGAGTATAATGATGGTATAACTGCAAGTGAACAATGTCATGAATGACAACAGTACACAAACAAAGTGTCTCTTGCGATCAGGCATAAGAACTGTAAAATATATATAAAAAAAACTGTTCAAATCTTTATAAACAACAATTAAACGATAAAAATTAACAAACTAAAATTTTGAAACTATTTAAAATTTCGCCACACGCAAGGTAACCAAACCCACCAGGAAACGCGAGGGGAGGTACGGCTTCAGGGTCACAAATCCATCCCTCTGTAGGGATTTCATATGGATCCATGTTTCTGATTTTGATTTCCTCCATATATCATTCCTTTAGTTCGGGTTGGAGTTTCTATCTTTACAGTCCCTTTTCTTTCTGACACACTTTAAGCATGATTCCAAACAGCACAATGAATCCAGTCTGAATCCACTGAATCTGCCGGATTATTTCGATTCGGTGCCACACAATATGGTGGCTCCGGCCCATAATGCACTGTGTGCCGGAGTCCGTTGCTAAGCTCTGCTGTGTTGCTCCCCATAACCCTTTGACGCATTTCATCCCATCCCCTTCCCAGCTCTGACCTGTGCCCAGTTCCACCCCGATGGGCTCATCTTCGGAACTGGAACTGCCGACTCCCAGATCAAGATCTGGGATCTCAAAGAACGCACCAACGTGGCTAACTTCCCTGGACACTCTGGGCCGGTCACAGCTGTGGCCTTCTCCGAAAACGGTTACTACCTGGCCACAGGTGAGCGTACAGCATACCAGTCTCTCACGAACCCTGTATGGGTGTCAACGGGTGGCTGGCTCGTGGTTTACACGTTGCCCTGAACACACTACTTATCTCACAGGTGCTCAGGACAGCTCTCTCAAACTGTGGGACTTGAGGAAACTGAAGAACTTCAAGACCATTACGCTTGACAACAATTATGAGGTGAATGAAATGCTTTATCTAGGCGTCTCAAAACCCAGATATCTTTTGAGAAGTAAAACTTCTATTAAAAGATAAAGCTACCTCAGCAACCTAGAATATTCCTGCACAGAAGGATGTCCGGTTGTGTGGTCCATCAGGCTGTATAGATGAGGGAGATCTTTGAAACGAATGAATCAAAGTAGACTTGAATCTGGTTACAATCAGATTTTAAGTCAAATCTAATGCTAATTTGAAATTAGGTTAGCTACACATGTAAGGGTAAACACTAGTGTTCTTTCCAAACCTCTAGTTTTTAAATTGAACTGCAGTGGAAAATGTAAATGAATTAACTTCTGCCGTTTGTTCTTTTTAACCCTGCTCAGGTGAAGTCACTGGTCTTTGACCAGAGTGGCACATACCTGGCTGTGGGTGGATCTGACATAAGAGTGTACGTCTGCAAGCAGTGGTCCGAGGTCCTCAACTTCACCGGTGAGAATTAGCCTGAAGTGTCACAGCCCTGATGACATTAAACCAGCATGCCGTTTCTGGCATGGTTTTGACCCACTCCTTATTCTCATTTCCAGAGCATTCGGGCCTGGTGACGGGTGTGGCTTTTGGGGAGCATGCTCAGTTCCTCACTTCTGCTGGAATGGACA
Organism: Petrocephalus zakoni; assembly: GCA_026774425.1. NCBI lineage: Eukaryota > Metazoa > Chordata > Actinopteri > Osteoglossiformes > Mormyridae > Petrocephalus > Petrocephalus zakoni. The sequence continues at coordinate 1,805,529 of JAODKN010000016.1, read as the reverse complement.
GGAGCCTGAAGTTCTACAGCCTGTAAAAGTGAAGACTGGATGGGGAGAATTACAGTGGCATTTTTAACTGGGGGGTGGGGGGCGGGGGGCGGATTCTTCAGTAGAGTAACTGTGCATATGAGTTGCAAGCAGATGTTCTGTGGCAAATCGGGCCCGCATTCAGATTAGCTTATAGTGCAGTCTGTCCCAATCCGGTCCTTGGGGACCCACAGACGTTTGTATCAGGAGCTGGGAGGGAGCAAAAATGTCAACTGTCTGGCAGGGAGCTGAGAGGGAGCGAAAATGTGCACCGTCTGTGTATCCCCAAGCACTGGATTGGGAAACTGTTGTAGTGCATTGGAATTTCATACAACTCAGTCGAGTTACATTGGCAGTCCTTTAATTGGGCAACCCATAACATGGGTTTTAGAGTATTTTCCTATCTCTGATTATGTATTGTTGCCAGGAAGGCGGGGGGGGGTCCACAATTTTTAGTTTACTTCAGTTTGGTCTGCATTTGCTGGTTTCCCCCATTTTTTCTACTGTTTTTAATTTCAAAATAGTGTGACCCAAAACCCTTTAGTTATAGGCATGGTGTTCCCATGTACCATTTTTTCCTTTGATATACCTTCTCCTATTTTGTCTTTCTCATTATATAATGATACTATGTGCTGTGCCACTTGTCTGATGGAATCTGTTTTGTTTTAAACTGTGGCAGCATCTCCTAAACCAGCGGCATTTTAAATCTTGCTTCTGAATAAAGTTGTACATCTGACTTGTGTGTGTTTTGCGTGCTGCCTTGGGGTGTTGGGGAGGGGGTGGTCAGGAACGTGAAGCGGGCGCTATCATGCAGTTATAACGCGTCGGCAGAAAGGCCCGGTCCGGGTTTGGGGTGGGTGCCCCCCCCCCCCCGCGTACTCGGGACGGGCCGCGGGGCTGCCGCGGTCACGTGACCACCCAGGGTAACATGACTGCCTGGGAAACGGGAAGTGCGATGCTCGCAGTTCCTTATCGGCGTCTGCCCTGTCCCCAGCCGGGCTGAAACGCCGCGTCTCCGTCCCAGCTGCCGGCTGCCAGAAGGACGCTCCGCGTTTGGTAGAGATCGACAGTAAGGAGGGTAAGCCGAAGCTCCTAAGGTGTCTCTAATGCCATGAGCTCCCCGGAAAGGTGCTCGCCTGGGTGATGCCCTGGACGTGCTCCTAAGTTTTCTTTTTCTTTAGTTATATAGCGTGCGATACATTGTAACGTCGGATAAGTTTATGCCGCGAGCGCGTGCGATTATATGCGTTCAGTTATTAATTCACCATTAATTCATATTGCGCAGTCTGCCGCATTCTGCAAAGCTTGCTAGCCGGTTTCCGAATCCTTTCCACCCGTTTTCTTGCAATAGCTAATAAATTCTTTGTTTTTTGTCCCAGTTGTTATGGCAGTGGGCTGTACTACTATCATTATTTTTTTTTGCAAGTCACCCGAAAACAAGCCTTTATTTTGAAAGGCGAAAGATTTACAGCATGACGATACCTGCGACATCGCCGTCTCTCCTTACGTATGATTAACAACACGTAGTTAATTGTGGAAATTAAATCAGTGACTTTGCTTTGTATGGGGCAGACGGCTGGCTATTTGTGCTTATCTGTGTTTGCCAGAGGCACGAGACTGCTGACTTATTGGCGAATTAGGCAATGCTATAATGGCAGGGCTATGGTAATCCTCGGTAAAGATGGGGACTGCAGGCTGTAATGGTCATTTTCTACGTTACGAGTTCGTGACTTGTTGCAATTCACGAGCATGGATGGGGCTAAATCTTTAACCTGAACTGACATGACGCGTAGACTTCTCTGGAAATGTAGCCACGATGGGTGCTGGCGTCTGGGTCGTCGGTATCTTTAATGTTTTCTATAAGTGATTCGTCTTTTGGGTTCTGTTAACAATTTACGATCAATAGGGAATATATAACACGTTTTATGTAATCTAGAGTTAAACAAATGTGTTATGTTCCCTGTTCCGTTTTCCACAGGACATTGAAAATTCTTGGCCAGGTTTCTACCTATAGGATGTGAAGGACTGTACATGTGCCTGGGTTTGGCACCATAATCTGTCAGCTGACTTTTTGAGTCACCTTCTGGGAGTGACGCTCGCCTTTGATCTGCTAGCTCTCTGCTGCTCTCAGAATTTCCCCCGTTTAAAAATAACTTTGGGTAAGAGTGAGAGAGAATCACATGAAGATTCTCGTGGCCGTTTAATTCTCATCTACCCATTACCTTACTGAGTTTCACATTTGCCCCCTCCAGGCTGCAATGGGAGCCCTGTTTCGCAGTGAGGAAGTCTGTCTGGTGCAGCTTTTTCTCCAGTCAGGGTCGGCGTACGACTGTGTCAGCGAGCTGGGAGAGCTCGGCCTGGTCGAATTCAGAGACGTGAGTTCAGAGTAAACGCGCTCACCGCACCGAAAACAGCCCTGTTCCGATTTGACCTTAATCCTCTACCGGTGTCTCCCTTTTATCGCCACAGCTGAACCCAAATGTCAACGCTTTTCAGAGGAAGTTTGTTGGTGAGGTCAGACGATGCGAGGAGCTGGAGAAAACATTTTGTGAGTTCCTAGGACTCTTCTAAATTAGTAAAGTCAATCATGCATCTAGCTGTAGCCCTCAATATAGGTTTTTCTGTATTTTCTTGTTTTCCCCTCTCGGCTACATATTATACTGCTTTCTGCAGCTTTCCTGGAGCAGGAAATCCACCGGTCGCTCTCACCTCACCTGGAGGGGCGGCTTTCACCGCCCTGTCCTGTTCCCTCGGCCCCTCAACCCAAAGAAATGCTGACCATAGAGGAGGAGAGTGAGAGACTGTCTAGAGAGCTACGAGAGGTTGGGAAAGAGGGCTGAGAGTTTGGACGATTAGCGGTGGAGGTATCCCTCAGAGTCAGATGTTAGATCAGTGTTTCTTCTTGTGGTGCTGTGCCTCAGGTGTCCCGGAACCGAGACAGTCTCCAGGCCCAGCTGACCCAGCTCTGCCAGTACAGGGGGGTTCTGATGCAAACCCACTCCCTCACTGCCGTGCAGGTTAGTATCTACTCAGGTTTGCTTGGCATGTCTGGCTTTCAAGAGCATCTTGCAAGGCCCATAACAATATCCAAATTGGCAGTGCCCAGAAATTCCCTAGTATTAGTATAGAATAGGAAGTAAGAGCCCAGATATAGCAGTCCAAGTCATTATGTCCTGTTAGTAAGGTTAGGGAGCAGTCTTAATCATTTTCAGTAATTTTGATACTGTGGAAAGTTCTTGCATTTTAAATTCCAGTGATGTTTGCCTAGGTTGAGGGGTTTATCGAAACTGAAACTAAGATTTAATTTCGGTGAGGAGGAACATGTCAAAACATGCTTAAGAATGTAACTCAACCACATTACCAGACCGTAATGTTAGGAGTAATCTAGCTGAGCACTTGGTGAAAAATATGGTTCTATGAGCTTTATCATGCTATTTTTGATTCCATTTAAGTGTGTGTGTAAATTTAGATGCACTATACTGTGCCGTTTACTGTGTGTTGAGTAATTAAATTTATTCTAAACATTC
>JAODKN010000016.1:1772808-1782810 GCA_026774425.1 Petrocephalus zakoni | reverse complement strand
CACACACATACATACATACATACATACATACATACATACACACACACACACACACACACAGTTAGATACTGGAACATACATACACACACACACCCACACACACATAGCGCAGGGGCATGCTTTGCAAACCGATCTGACAGAGCCTGAGAAAGAGGAACAGGAGGTGTGAAGAGAGACAGCAGAGATGTGCATCACCCCACACAGCGAGCAGCTCGCACCAGCTTGAGGGTGTCCTCTGGTCGCAGCAGGGACACCATGGCTTGGAGGTGTCTGTGCTGAGTCTCCGAGTTCCCGCCCCCTTGTGGGCGGTGTTTGAGCAGAGGGGGCGTGGTTCCATTGTCACTTCCTTCGCCCTCTTCCAGCAATAGCACCGCCCCCTTCACCAAGGCAAAGCTTTCTCTGCCAATGAAAGCGGCTTGATATTTTATCAAATTAACGGTGACTATGCATGACAATGACAAAACATAATAACAATGCTCCCAATCACTTTTTTTGTTAGACAATCCTCAACATCTTAATGATTGACAACAATCTTAATCTTAATGATGGAAACTACAGCCATGTAAACAAATTTCCATTTAATTTTTCAGTAATTCCACTAGTTATACCTCTTCTGAAGTCTTCCCCTCTTTGGAATGGCTTCATCCTTTAAGAAATCAATTAAAAAATTAAAAAAGCATGACTAATGGTACAATTATTGCAACGGGTTTTATTTAGAAGGAGGTCTTTCCAGTTTATGATGTCAGTGCACTGGGTTGAGCAGACTATACGCAATGCTGAAGAGCGGTCATAACTACCACAGATTACCAATATTACCAATGTACCGGGGAAAAGAGACTGACAAGGGGAGAGAGGAGGAGATGTTACAGTGAGGGGGCACTACTGCGGAGGAGGTGAGGGGACAGCGAGCAGGGAGGGAGAGCGGCAGCGCGGCGGACAGAGAGGGATGAAACTCGAGACAGTAACATTACCTGTTATGCAACTGACATGTCCAGACAGAGACAGAAACAAATAATGAGAGAGAGAAGGGCCGAGGGAGATCGGAGCGATGGGGCGGGCAGAAACAGAGAGAGAGAGAAAGATCGTGGGTTAAGTCAAGAATTAGATTTACGGACTGCCTCACATCGCTTTTCACCGGCAAAGAATTAAGGTCAGGAGGCGACAGACGGAGAGCGAACAGTGATTAACTTAAAATGTCAAACAAATAAGAAGAAGACGAAAAAGCACGGGATGGTGTTAAACAACAAGGAGAGAGGGGGATTAGTGATAAGCAAGATAGGCATGAAACGTGTTATCACGGTGTGTGTGCGTGCGTGTGTGTGTGTGTGTGTTTGTGTGTGTGCGTGTGTGTGTGTGTGTGTGTGTGCGTGTGTGTGTGTGTGTGTGTATGTGTGTGTGTGTGTGTGTGTGTGTGTGCGTGTGTGTGTAACCCTATCGGCCGCTGTCAGTATAACTTAGGCAGCGCTGATGTAAGCGATACATCCGTAGCTTCATGTCCCGTTTTACTGGGCACCAAGAAGGCACTCCTGTGCAGATCAGTCTCGTTTTAAATAAGACTATAATTATAACAACAATAATAGGTTGTATTTATATGGCGCCTTTCATACACTCAAGTATACTTAACAATTCCACAAGGATACACATATCATCGGGACAGTACAGGTTTACACTCTCTCGTCCTTTTTATTTCTTTTTAATTTCTTCCTTTTTGTCCGTCAAACAAAAATCGGCCGATTTCGCCATCGATACAGTATTATAGTCAGCCCACTAAAAAACTAAACCAATCCTATGCACACCCGGACAGGACAGCTTTTCATCTCTGCAGGGGCTGGAAAGTTAATTGGTACCTATACTAAGCTAAAGGTAACAACGTTACTCCTCGACTAAGTTTATGTACAGGTAGCCCCGTAAGACAGTGGTGCTGAGACGAGTGTGAGGTATGACATGGGGCTCTCTCCTCCGCCGTGATGTTTAGCATCATCAGAGGGGCCCATCAGCACGGCTAGTGGCAGGTTATGATTTCTTAATAATCGTCATAGCAACAAATAAGCTCTACTTCCGCTCCTTAACTTCTTCATATCAGCGTCTCGTCTCGCAACAATCCCTCGTCCTGAGCTAAAGGAAATGCAGTTTGGTAAGGACACGTGAGCACGGCTCGCGCTCTCCGGCATACCCTGGGAACAGGTCGGTGCAGAATAAAAGAAATGCCCGGCACACAACAAAGCAGTCGCTTGCCAAATGGAAACCCGTCCAGGGAGATGGAGAGGATCGCGGGCACTGTGGCACAGGAGAAACTCACCGGCGTGCAGACGGACGGGGTGCGATGCAGGGTGAGCAGGGCCATGCCGTCGGGCTGGTCGGCGCCGGGGCTCAAACACCGGGGACCCGCGCAGCTCGGGGGAACCGAAACACCCTGCGATCGGGAGCAGCGGCAAGCCGACAGTGACAATCTGGGTGTAGCAGGGATGCAAAAAGGTGCTCCAACGCAAAAAAACACACAAGTATCGCCAGTGCAATAGTAAAACAGTAAAGCTCCATGGACTCATTAATTAAAACAAATCAAAAGGAAACGCTGGACGTTTCCAAGAAGAAAACATTGTGTAACAGCTCCTGACAACTAAAGGCTGCCGCAGTGACTAATATGATCACTTTTTCTAATCATCCAACCGTGCCGCTGCCTACCTTTAACGTTGTCCAAATATACAACACCCACAAGTTTATATACACACACTATATATACATATACACATATATATACACATGTACATATATATAGTGTGCAGCCGCAGCAGAGTGCGGGATCCCTCCAGCCGTAGTCGCATTTCGTGTTTCCGCACATGCATGTTTTCACACGGAGAGCCAGGCGCAATTTAAAACGTGGCAACAACACGGCATTCCCATCCGGCTCGGCAACTCTGTAACCCATATGTAACTATGCATGGCAACGCGCGCGATCGCTTATCCGAGACACCTACCTCGCCGTGCGCTGGATTGCAAAGTGGAGCAGAAACATGTATGATAGCGACGGAAAGCAGAGCGAGCCAGCCAAGGCGCAACTAGGCGGCTGGCTAATAACCTAACTTACCAGTTCCTTAAAATGTAACCTATGAAGAGCAGGACTGGGATAGACAAGACGCTCCTCTCACCCACCTCCAGACGCTGCCCCTCTTCCCCCGTTCTCCTCCCTTTTTTGGGGTCCCTCTCCTCTTTTGTTATTTTGATCCCGCTGGCAGAAAGCTGCTTCGATTCCTCAGTAGGCATTCAATTAAAGGTGAGTGCTACTACCGAACCAGGAAGAAATAGTTTCGGCCGAGAAAAGTAAACACGACCTTATTAGGAAGAGGCGGATTCCGCACTGGTTTTCTTAAAGGGGAAGGAGTCTTGCCTTTCGGGTTCTTAAGGCACTGTAAAATGTACGCCGCATTGTAGGAATGCCACTGGTTCCTGTAGATAACCATTTTAGTAGATGCGACGTCATTAGCATATTTGATAAGGAAAATAAGAATATGTGCTAAATCAAGCCTTCCTGACACAGATATACATGTACCATGATGTAAACAAGCAAAACTTAACTTGAACTGCACTCACAGAGTAGGAGACCAGTGAAAACACCCAAAACATTCAGTGACTTTATTATCCATATCATTCAATAGTCAACCAGCATAACTTTTATGATCTTGGACATTTTTCCAGTAATTATAATCTCATCTTTTTTTAAATGAATTTCAGGATCTCTAATCATTTAAATTATGACAGCAGGAATGTGGAAGATCTATTATTACTACCATCACTCCCGTATATTTGAATGCGCGCCAGGACCATTATGCTAAAGGGATGCAATGAATTAACTCTTGTGCCTGTAACAAGTAGCCACTTGCTCAAGAATACCTCACAGGCGGCCTTGCACTTATTTTTTGTTAGCAAATTCTTTAATCCAGGCCAAACTAGGCATCTTTTTTCATTTATAGATCTTCTGGAGCAATTCTGGAACTTGAACCAGCAATCTTCTGGTTATATGTCTATGTCCACCCTTTACTGTTCATTAAGGTCAGAATTTTGGTCTGGGAGGATAAGAATGAAACCTTACTCCTCCCTAACTCTACTGTCCTTCAAGGTACGCGTTGAGTTTCTTCAAATGACAAAAATAAACGAATAACAATAATTTAACATTTCCGGTAAAGCACAGGTAATAAATAGCTTATTGTCCCACTGAGAGCCCCTCTCCCAGCGAGGCTCTTCATTACTTCTCCGTGAGTGACAGCTGTAATATCCTCTCCAGCTCCTCTTCCTCTTCCTGACGTTTCCTGTCAAAGTTTGCGAGCTCATCAGGGTCAAGGAGAAATGACCATTGCATTAAAGTTCCACCTGATGATTAGACTTTAGGACCTGTCTCTGCCAAACACCTCCCGATATGCTCTGCAACGGTTTCTCACCTGTCCATTTCCTCTTGGTCTCTGCAGGACAGCTCCATGGCGATACGCAGCTGCTCATCAAAACTGGTCGCCGCGCCGACCACCCCCGGAACCCTCTGATCAGTCAGTGAGCTGTAAGACGGGGGGTAATGGGCCACTTGCTCTGGGGAGGAGGCTGGCTGGGGATGCTGGGGCTCTCCTAATCCTAGTGTGCCCCCTCCGTCTGTGACAGCTAAGGACTGGGAAAGGGACTCCTGGATTGCCCTATTAGCAAAGGAGAAAGATAAAATAATATGTATACTGTGGTAAATGGAAGGTTCTGTCCAAAATGTGGTATTTATGGAATGCATCACTGACTAAAAACATCATGAACATAAGACATTCATGGATGGGTCTGCCATATGTATCCTTTCACATTTTATATGCACACTATGACATTATATATATATATATATATATATATATATATATTCAGCATTTTTTACAGAGTACCTGATAGCTGCAGATTTAGAGTTAAAAATCTCAATATGAGCACTGTAAAGGACACATGACAAGCATTAAATGTCTGTGTCCATTGGAAATGTGCCCGGGGAGGACATTCAGCTCTGTTTTAACCAGGTCAATAGGACATTAAGCACAACCTACTTACTGGGGTTGAGAGTTCAGGTATGCATTCGGCATTTCAGAAATGCATGCTAGCAAACTGACCTCTCGAGCTGCGAGTCTTCCTCGTACAGGGCCGAGTGGGAGGGCGGCCGGCTGTTGGTCAGTGCCTCCCATACCGTCACCTGTTTGAAGACAAAGAGTCGCAGTTTACAGCGACGGAATGGCCACCTGAAAAAGGCTGCTTTGTTTGATCTAACAAATTAGATCAGTTCTTAATTGATATCTCATACCAGGTCACTGCCTCAGGTTACTACCTACAGTGACAGTTACGATCTCCATGCTGCATGTGTCGGATTCATGGCGTGGCGGCTGCCTGCACACTGACATGGCCTGTCAGCGCACCTGGCCCCCCCCCCGGTCGGATGGCCACATGGTCTCACCTGGTCGCTCTCAGTGCCTGCGTCCAGCAGGCTTTGCTGAATCGCAAACTGCAACAGGTTGTCGTCCTCGTCCCTCAGGGGTTCGCTGCGGCCCGGACCAAGGGTAGTGTAGTCCGGGGGGGGTTCAAACACTGAAGGATCCACCTCGCATTGTAGGGGAGGGGGTGCCTGGCCTGGGAGCAGAGGGAAAGGAAGGAGGCTTAGACTGAAAGCGGGTCAATAGGAAGAACTACAAGCTGACAATAATCACAGCAGTACTATGACATATAATGCTAATATTGGTGTAGAGTCACCAGCTTCAGGGCCGGCCTCCGGTGTGAGGACAGTGACGGAGCTGACAGGCTCGTCGCAGCCACAGAGGTTACTGAAGGTCACTCTCGCGTTGAGCACATGGAAAAGAGGGATCTCTGGGACAGGGGAGACGAGACCTCTGTTATAGAGTCGCAGGAGTGCCCATTGGGAAACGTTTAGCTTTTGTTCATGTGAGATAATAGCAATAAGGACAAAAACTGCCTTGCAAAAAATGCTGTATGCACACTGGTAATTACACTGTCTAAAGTGTAAGGCACTGAAGGCGCTGAACTGAAAAGACACTTAATATACATTTCAGTAAAAATAACAAGTATGGCTGCACGAAATACAGAACTGTACACAAGATGGTGCATTCTGGACAAACACTGAATTCTGCTTTTTCAGTTTCTCTCTTACCTATCTTGACAGGAAACCCGGGCGGAAGGCGGAGGGTGATGAAATCGCGCAGCTTGGCGAAGTGGGCATTGGAGATGGCCATGAGGTCGATGATGGGCGTGACCTGCTCTGCTAGGGAGAGGGGATGAGCTTCACTAAGCCAAAGAGTCGCCTTAAACCTGTAAAGGGGGGGGGTACAAAGATAGATGAAGGAAAAAGAGAAATGCATGATGGGAGAGATAAAGGCTTAGAGAGAGAGGCAGATAAGAAGTACAGCTTCCAACATGTGTCAGCCTGCTGTGACACTGACTGTGAGGCCTAAACACCAAAAAAGAGGAACTTTGCAATTTTATGCTACTGTAAGGCAACCCAGGGCCAACACTCTTCTATGTTTTAATGGGCAACCCGCCTAAGAGCCAATGGGAACGGAGCTGAATGTCAGTGCCGCTTTCATGAGGGAGGATACCGCTGCACTTTGCTGGTGAGCTCCACAGGTCGCCCAATATCCCTGTTGTTGAGGTCGAACTCTGGGTCGAAGTACTCCTCAGCGGTGATGGCCGTGGGGTTGTGAGGACTCGCGCACTGGGAGACATGACTCTGCAATGCAGTCGGATGGACAATCGTTCAGTCATGCCTATAGGCCAGGCAGGCTAATCAATCTACGAAAAAAGGATTAGACGAGACTGCGAAATAACACAAAAACAACTCACTCCGTTATGAGGCACATGTTGTTCTGCTATGCCAAGAAAGGACTGGAGAGGGGTCTTTGAACCTTTAAATTACAAAAAAGTGGGGGAGGGGTGGTTGGAGAAAAGACGTGACAGATGCTGCATACTACTCCTGTTACTACTCAGCAGAATTCCATCCTGTACTGGCCTACTCAGTTATTACTCCTGTCACTACTCAGCAGAATTCCGTCTTGTACTGGCCTACTCGGTTACTACTCCTGTTACTACTCAGCAGAATTCCGTCCTGTACTGGCCTACTCAGTTACTACTCCTGTTACTACTCAGCAGATTTCCGGTCTATACTGGCCAACTCTGTTACTACTCCTGTCACTACTCAGCAGAATTCCGTTCTGTACTGGCCTACTCGGTCACTACTCCTGTTACTACTCAGCAGAATTCCGGTCTGTACTGTATCAGACGTAACTGTCTGCATCACCCGCACGGAAAAAAACCTGCATGATATGGGCTTCTCTCTGTGGGCCGCCAGCACACCCTGACCAATCAGACACTCCCACACTCGCTATCTCACCACATCAGCAAGTTTTTTCAGAAGGTCGACACAGTCCCTTTGCTGGCCAGGACACTCAGCAGTCACAGAATCTCCTTCCCTTTCTCGTCATTATCTTCTCCCTCCCTCCCTCCCTCCCTCCCTCCCTCTTCTATCTCTCACCTTTGCTCCTCGACTTGTCCTGGTCCGAGAGGTGTTCCGTCCTCGATCGTGTCACCAGCTCCACGTTGCTGGCACTGTACACCTGTGAGAGTCAATAACAAACAAGCAAGATCAACAAAAAAGGTACAGCATGTCTGAGTAAAGAGCAGACCTTCGAGCGTCTCCCTGTGTTTACACACGTCTATCCAACGCCAAGCCAAGCTGCATTGTAAACCTCTCCCACATCTAAGCAGCCGAGATCGTCCTCCTCCTCTCTCTGCCTGTTCATACGGCTGTCACACAATTTTGACTTTGCAATTAGACGATTGCCAGTTCAGAAGTGGCTTTATTTTCCTTGAAAATGCATAAAACCAATGCATAAAAAAATATTAATTGGCCAGATGAAGTATGAGATGCAAGCTTAGCCAGGTAGGCCGTGTAAGGCGTGGCTGTTGGCCATATGGTGTGTCTGGTCTTGCCCTCACCTTGGCCTCGTACCCGCTGACCACTTCAGTCTTCTCAGAGCGCCAGCCCCAGATGCCAGACTTGTTCCTGAGCAGAAAAGTAATATTCTTATTTCTTCTTTCCAGGTTGAATCCCTCTTTACTTATACTATGAAACACCAGTAATATTCTTTACATCGCCAGTGGTCAGCCAGCATCTAAATGTTCAGCCGTGGGAATTATGGAACTACATTTCCCATGTGGCCTTGCTGGCCTCCTTCTGGAGAGTGAAAAGCAGTAAGGGATACCAAAAAACCATTCACATATATTATGCTTCTAATAGCTTCTAAAAATGTAAACCTGTACCAAAAAGAAAACACTTGGTGCCATGAAATTGTTAATGACTGATTAACTCTTTTTCTCAGCAAATAGCCTAACTATGGAAGCCCGTTTCTGCCATCTAGAGTAGAAAAAAAACACGCATTTATCTCAGAATTCTAACTTACTAAGTCGAAATTCTGACTTAATATCTCGGAATTCTGACTTTTTTTAGCTAAATCGGGCAGCGTCACCTTCTCTGCAGGATATTTATGAATATAATACAAACGCAATATTCTCATAATGTAATCTGCTGGCAAGTAGTTTGGATTTCCTGTTCTCTCGCTACATTTTAAATGCAGTACACTGTAAAAAGAAAGTCAGTAAAAGAAACGGATAATGTTTTTTTTGTTAAATTTAGCGGGTGCACTTGCTCCCACAGTGTAACGCAAAATTCAAATTAAAGGGCATGTGAACACAGTACGCTGGACCCTGTTTTTACGGACTTTTCTTACAGTGTAGGGTATTTCGGTTCTAACGAAGCATTAACGTTACATATGCAGCTATGCATCAAGAAACGGATAATGTCCTTGCAGAAAATTACCAATACATTATCCATTTTTTAATGGATTTTTTGTTAAATTTAGCGGGTGTACTCGCTCCCACAATGCAACGCGAAATTCAAATTAAAGGATAAAACACCTGTGAAAAATGTATACGGAAAATTCCTTCATATTAACACGGACTGTTCTTACAGTGTAAAACAGTGTGGCACTGGTGCTGCCTTCATTGCTTTGGTTTGAGTTATTCAGTTATTCTAGTGATGTCACTTATGCTCCCATTTTAATGGCTCAATCCAATGCGCCTACAGTATAGCAGACAGGAGCGAAGGCTACAATGTCTGCGTCTGCTCTATCCCACAATGCAATGTGCCTACAGTATACCAGACAGGAGCTAAGGCTACAATGGCTGTCTGCTCTGTCCCACAATGCAATGTGCCTACAGTATACCAGACAGGAGTGAAGGCTGCAATGGCTGTCTGCTCTGTCCCACAATGCAATGTGCCTACAGTATACCAGACAGGAGCAAAGGCTGCAATGGTTGCATCTGTTCTGTCCCTCAATGCAATTCGCCTACAGTATAACAGACAGGAGCGAAGGCTGCAATAGCTGTGTTTGCTCTGTCCCACAATGCAATGCGCCTATAGTATACCAGACAGGAGCGAAGGCTGCAATGGTTGCGTCTGCTCTGTCCCTCAGTGCAATGCACCCACAGTATACCAGACAGGAGCGAAGGCTACAATGGCAATGCAATGGGCCTACAGTATACCAGACAGAAGCGAAGGCTGCAATGGCTGTCTGCTGTGTCCCACAATGCAATGTGCCTACAGTATACCAGACAGGAGCGAAGGCTGCAATGGCTACAATGCATTGCTCTGTCGCACAATGCAATGCACCTACGGTATACCAGACAGGAGCAAAGGCTGCAATGGCTGTCTGCTGTGTCCCACAATGCAATGCGCCTACATTATACCAGACAGGAGAGAAGGCTACAATGGCTGTCTGCTCTGTCCCACAGTGCAATGCACCTACAGTATACTAGACAGGAGCGAAGGCTACAATGGCTGCGTCTGCTCTGTCCCACAATGCAATGTGCCTACAGTTTACCAGACAGGAGCAAAGGCTGCAATGGCTGCGTCTGCTCTGTCCCACAATGCAA
>JAODKN010000016.1:1715010-1729880 GCA_026774425.1 Petrocephalus zakoni | reverse complement strand
GGCTATAGACGACGTTTGTTTGCATTCTTACTGTAATAACGGAGGCCTAAACTGTGCAATAAAACTGCAGTGGGCTCAGTGAGCAAATAGCCTGGGAAGTTTTAACTGTGTGTACTCTGCCTTCCGTGCTCCCCCTCCCCCCATTACACCGAGAGTGTTTGTCATTTAAATTAAAGCTGTTTTTTTATTTTTTTTTAAATACTTAGAGAGGGTGTGAAGGCGGTATGCGTCAAAGCAGGGGTGCCTGTATTTCCAAAAAAGAGAGGGCCAATTTTCAGATGTTATAAATCAGAAACAGATTTTGAAAAGGACAATTACCAAGTTTAGCTTGCTGCAGCGAGCTCGCTGGAAAATGCACTCCTGTTCAACTTCTCTCTGAATCTGGACGGCGTTAACCCGCTGGTCACAGACATGAGCTAATAGTCGACAGGATCTGTCTTCACTTGTGACAAAGAACAAATCCCTCGTATCAGTTTGTTCCTTTGATCAGTTTATTTCGTGTTCCGCCACCAATGGGTTTTGCCTATACACACCTTCTGTCGGTGTGAATGTGGGTAACATGATGTTTTGCTGAATAAAAATGTGGGCTGTTGCTTAATGCAGATCCGGGCTCATCTGTTTACTGATGTCTCAGTGGGCCCAAATCCAGGATGCCTTCTGCACCTCCCTCAATCACCTGCGGGGGGAGTTGGTTCACCTGTTGACAGACTGGTGATTTGTCTTTTTCGAGACTCTGGGAGCTATGCAAATGAAAGTAATCCAGATGTTGCAAATGAATGTGTTAGAAGGGTGGTGATGGGGTATGATTCAGAGCTGGTGGGGGGGGGGGAATGGGGAGGAATAATTCCGAGCTGTCGTCTGTGTTTACGGGTTGTGCTATCCTCTTTCCCAAAGTTTGCAGAGTCTTGTGCCCTGCCTGTACGCATTGAGTTGACTTGTCATCGTCGGCCTACCCTTGTCAGGCCCTGCAGAATCGGCACAGTACGAGCCGCCGGCTTCACAGCCACATGATCCTGGGGCATGTTTACATTGTGGAGAAAACGGGGGATGGTGTGTGTTTGTGCACGAGTGCGAGTTTGCTGACAGATCCTTGTTTCTCACCATCCCTCCCGTCTACAAATGTTGTCTTCTGCTAAGACTGACCTCCCAGCTGCAGGATAGTGCCAAAGAGCACTGGGCTGGATGGGCTTACTGGCAAACCCTTCTGCCTGCAGGAAAACAACGATTTCGGTCTTAGTTTGCTGATTTTTGCTCTGTTCTAGCTCCTGATGGCCCTGTTGAAGTCATACTTGGACAATAAGTCACTTCTCTTGGATTTTCAGATGCAAATCAGGGTCATTTTTGTAAATGGATTCTGGAACTTGCAGAGCTACATTTCTCTTGAACTCTAGCCATAAAAACCTCATGTTTACTTCCTTATTATTGTCTGTATTGATGTACTGATATGATCCTGCTTAACGGATCATTCTATTGCCATCCTCAGAGCATGGTGTGTTTACATCATTTTGGCCTGGTACATGATTGCATTTGGAACCAACCCCCAACCTCAAGAGATACAAAAAATATGTACAACAAATAAATACGCTACTCATCCAAGGACTTCACAGTCTTGAAGTCGAGGACAAGATCTAAGGACATTAGCAGATGCTTTTATCTAGAACAGGGTCCGACAGTCCCTGAAGCAAGTGGGCCACTCAAGGGTTCCCTCTGCTGACCCTGGTATTTAAACTAATAACTTTCAGATCACAAACACAATAGCCTAACCCACTGAGCCACACACCATTCCCCCAAAAATGTCTAACTAGATAGGCATGCTGATGGGTGTGGGTGTGCTGGCCTTTGATTAAATGCACCGAGGGTCGCAGCTAAGGTGGGGAACAGAAAGGTGGAGAAGAATATAAACAAAGAATATGTGGAGAACGAATATTTTTACGGGCGCTGTATTTGTGATGGTCTGGGCTGGAATCCCAAGGACAAAAATGGCCTCTGTGGGTAAACAGAATGCCACTTAAGGACGTGTGACAATCCGTACTGTTTACATTGGGAGGCGATGTTCTGAGAGGAAGAGCCCCAGCAGAATCGCGCCGATGACCTTAGACGGCTACGGGATTTTGCCGGGAATGAAGTGGATTCCTTCGCAGCATGTGGAAGCGGGCAGGGTAGGGGGTTGTTTGGTTTTTAGTGCATTACGTTATGCTGCACGCATGTTCCCTCGCTGACCGTTTTTAAAGCCATTAGATGGTATCGAAAACAGAGGAGCTCCCACGGCCCTTCCCTTCCCCTAGAGCAGACACGTCCGGGGGACCCGTGTTTCAGCCTCCACTTTCGGGGAGTAGTAGTTACGGAGCCATCTTACGGCAGGTTCACACCAGCGTTTCAGGATGCGCAACAGTAAATACTTTAACAGGAGAATCGTCCCCGGAAGAAAAATTAGCCTGGGTTCGGACTCTTAGGAATCCCCGGAATCTGCTGGCCTTATTAGAAAGATGGAGCATGACACTCCGTCCGTCTGCACGCCGCATGTGCAAAGCTGCTTAGGAGAGACTCACACCAGAGACACGCCAGCGTGTTTCTCAGCCAGTGGGTTGCAATCAAAGAATGGGTCGCACAACTGTTTCCAGTGCGGTGTGAAGTGTGTAGTGCAGGCACCACCAGCCCCCATCCCAGGTGGTGAATTTCACCACCATCACCTCCCACCCCTAAGGTCGATAACTTTAAAAAAGTGCTTTTAAAATTTGGCTTGTGACTTAAAAACCAAGGACAAATGTGGGTTTGGAAACTAAACCTGCTGAGTCTCAGTGATGATCTCCATAACCATGGCATACACTATGTGACACTATGTAGCATAAAACTCACCCTTAACATAATGTGTGCTGGTTTAGTTCAGCTCATCTTTACCTTCCCAGCTCTGTGTCCCTTGAAGGTAATAATAATCCCAGCACTTTTATTGTGCCAGCATAAAGCAAGCTATTTTTTTCTTTTCTTTTTAAATAAAAGAAAAAAATAAGCTCTTAGCACGTTTTTTTTTTTGCCATCAAAAGAATCTGCGTCTGGCCTGCACATTGGCTGCGATGTATCCAGATGTCCATATTGATGTAACCACATGGATGGTGGTCCTTTCAGACATGCGCGGTAGCCGCGGTAACCGCGGTAACCTGACGATGCAAACGACAGCTTGAGCCGTGCCTTTAAGATACTCGCTCCTACAGAGAGAAGCAAGGGAGCCTGGAAGCCGGTGGCTGACAAGGACTGGAATCAGACCTCATTTATTCTCACCCCTTTAAATCTCCAAGTTGATCTGCCGTTTACCCTTCTGCCCCGTCTTCTGCCAAAAAGCCCACAGGATGAAATGTGTCTCACAATTATGTAGCGACTTGATTTATGATTTTCACCTTATCGGCAGATGTTCTATATAAAATGACTTCACTGTTTTACCCATGCAGCTGGCCCGCTTTTTTTAAATCAAAGCCATGAAGTTCAAATATTTTTCTCAACGGTACAACAGCAGAAACTCTCGCAGGCCCTGAAACAGTTATATAGTCGCTCACGGGCCCACTTGCTTGCAGGCTTGCTGGCCTGGTGTCTCATGCTCTCTCTCTGACTTAAATGGATCTCTTCCCCTGTACTTACTATTTTTTTTGTCTGGCGGCTTCTGTATGTCTGCTAAGATAATCTTCCAAGGCTGTCACTTTTTCCCTTCTTCTCCAAGCGTTGATAAATGCCTGCTGAAATGAGTTTCCATGTCATGGCTGGAAATGTATGGTGTTGCATTACCGTTTATTGACCCCTAAAGGCAGCCCTCTTCAGCCTATAATTCTAACCCCTTTTATTCAATCGTTGCTGCTATCTAACCCTTCTCAAGCCTCTTTAGCACTCTTTGACGCTCTCTGTCACCCTGTTTTACGGATGAGCTGCATGAAAAGGCTACGCATCATTCTCCAGCAAATCCCTTCCATTATTGCCACAAGTTGTCTATTTCTATTATGTTTCATGTTACATGTTTTTCCTGATTTCTCTGCAGTCTTTTTACGTCTCTTTCCTGCCTGAATAATTTCCTTCCAGTCTGCAGTTTCAGCACCGATTTGGCGAACAGCTCCAAGTCTCACATTTACACTCTATTAATTTATTCAGCTGGTGGTATGCTGAACTGTCACTTCAGGCTTGTTTGGATCTCTCTCTCTCTCATGCTCGCTCTCTCTCGCTCGCTCTCTCTCTCGGCTTCCAAATCCATCTCCCACCAGTGCGTGACGGTACTGAGGATGACCCCTGCCAGTGACCCTACTAGGCTAACTGGCAACATTCCCGACAGGGATGGATAGGGAACCACACCGGGACTTAAGGAGGTGTGTGGAACTGGGTCATTCAGCGAGGACTTGACTGGGCCGCCATTCTGGGGACCTATCCTGCTTTCTGTGCCCCTGCCTAACTATATCTACAACTGTACTCTGGCAAGAATATTTCCGCTTGCAAAAAAAGATAAATAGATTATAGACTATCAATCCCTTTTATCAATCCCTTTGGTGATAAACCACATGAGACGTTAATAATTTTGCGAAAATTCCACTTATATACTAATTTACAGGAAAATGCAACCTCAAACATAGCAGCTGTTGGTCAATGCCAGTGTCATCCCCGAGAATTCACAGCCTACTAGCCGCGTCTACTTATTTCAAAATATATGTCCTGCATAAACGATTTCGACTCGACTAAAATACCAGTACTTACTTGCGTAATATATTATGTATCTGCTGCATTTGTGTTTTGTTCCCCTAACTACAATAAGTGCATAGAAGATAAATGGATTTACTGGTGTCCTCCAACTTTCCATTTAATATCCACAGGTGGTTCAGTAATTTGAACACATGGTCGCGTTTCTATGCGCCTTCTAGCCGGTTGTTGTATCGGTAGGGTCCAGCAGGTGGCGCCATAATCCGTGACGCTCTTGCATTGCTGTTGATACCATAGACGTGGAGAGAAGTTATTCGCGTTTATATTTTGAACTGAAGGCATTCATAGAGTGATAAAATATATAATATACAGTCGGGTCTATAAATATTGACACATTGACACTATTGATTTGAAATGGATTTGAAATGAAACGAACAAGATATGCTTTAACTTCAGACTTTCAGAATTTGAGGGTATTTACATACAAAGGTGAACGGTGTAGGAATTACAACAGTTTGTATATATGCCTCCCACTTTTCAAGGGACCAAAAGTAATGGGACAAATTAACAATCATAAATCAAACTTTCACTCTTTAATACTTGGTTGCAAATTCTTTGCAGTCAATTAGAGCCTGAAGTCTGGAATCTTAGACATCACCAGATGCTGGGCTACATCCCTGCTGATGCTCTGCCAGGCCTCTGCTGCAGCTGTCTTCAGGTCCTGCTTGTTCTTGGGGCATTTTCCCTTTACTTTTGTCTTCAGCCACTGAAATGCATGCTCAGTCGGATTCGGGTCAGGTGCCTTGGCCTCTGCAGAACATTCCACTTCTTTACCTTATAAAGCTCTTTGGCTGGTTCACATATCTGCACTGTGAAATGCCATCCAATGAGTTCTGAAGCATTTGGCTGAATATGAGCAAATAATATTGCCCGAAACACTTCAGAATTCATCCTGTTGCTTTTGTCAGCAGTCACATCGTCAATAAATCCAAGGGAACCAGTTCCATTGGCAGCCATACATACCCACGCCATGACAATACCACCACTATGCACTGATGAGGTGGTATGTTTTGGATTATGAACAGTTCCTTTCCTTGTCCATACTCTTCTCATCCCATCACTCTGGTACAAGTTGATCTTTGTCTCATCTGTCCATAGGATGTTGTTCCAGAACTGTAAAGGCTTTTTAGATGTTGTTAGGCAAACTCTAATCTGGCCTTCCTGTCTTTGAGGCTCACCAACGGTTTGCATCTTGTGGTGAACCCTCTGTATTCACACTGATGGAGTCTTCTCTTGAATGTTGACTCTGACACACATACCCCTACTTCCTGGAGAGTGTTCTTGATCTGGCCAACTGTTGAAGGGGTTTTTCTTCACCAGGGAAAGAATTCTTCGGTCATCCACCACAGTTGTTTTCCGTGGTCTTCTGGGTCTTTTGGTGTTGCTGAGCTCACCGGTGTGTTCTTTCTTTTTAAGAATGTTCCAAACTGTTGATTTGGCCACATCTAATGTTTTTGCCATCTCTCTGATGGATTTGTTTTTATTTTTCAGCCTAATGATGGCTTGCTTCACTGATAGTGACAGCTCTTTGGATCTCATATTGAGAGTTGACAGCAACAGATTCCAAATGCAAATGGCACACTTGAAATGAACTCTGTACCCTTTCTCTGCTCCTTGTAAATAAGATAAATGAGGGAATAACACACGACTAGCCATGGAACAGCTGAGCACCCAACTGTCCCATTACTTTTGGTCCCTTAAAAAGTGGGAGGCACATATACAATTGGGACGTATATCAATTGATTGCCTAATATCTTTATTTGATATTATGCAAGCAGCCTTTGAAATTAGTGGCAGTCTGTACTGTATCACTGTGAACTGGATGTTTTTCAGTTGAAAACAATTTTAATTTGAACATTTCTGTAGCTAAGTCCTCGACTTAGTGGCGGTGTATCCTCAACTATGCGAAAATGAAAATAAAGTTTGAAGATGTATTTTAAGCGCGTATTTGTTTAGGTTGTTCGATCACAAAAAATATGGAGTCGACTCCGATTCCAAGAGTTGGAAATTGATAGTCAATCCCAAGAGTCGATTCCAGACAGCAGTTTTCCCGATTCTCGGTTTCAAAGACTTACAAATATTAGAGGAGACAAGAGCAAGACAGAGTAGTATGAATGACATGGGATCTAATTGGTTACTTTCCAATTAATTATACAAACATAATAGGCCTACTTTCAAAAACTATATACACAGCAATTAATATACCACATCATTTATGTCTTGTTTGCACACAAAACAAGAAAAGAATATGGTGATTATTACATTAATAGGGTTTATTTTCTCTCTTATATATTACAACGTGTACACTCGTACTCCCAACTCCCAGAGGTCCCCAAAGCAGTGCATTTTATTATAAAATAGTAGTCTAGCATACTGAGAATATTTTCCAGGTTTTCCAGTGGTTTGGCTTTGCAGTGTCATTACAAATATAGGCTTTAAACAGGACCCGACTAACTCCCTGTTTCAGGTTGAGTGTATACTGTATTAATACTGTAACTACATGCATTTCAGCAGCCGACGTAGCGTGTGCTGCCGCGCAGGGCAGCTGTTACCCAAACATGCGCTTAGGGCTCCCTGGGCCCTACACACTTATCCATCCTTGCTGGTTAAATGCTGATTGGAGCACGGGATATCAGCACCAGCAAATCAGAGAGCAGGACTGTCCAGTGGGCATAGGAGGAGTACCAGGTCGGAAATGCAGGGAGGTGGAGAAGGGGGGGCGGCCCAGGTCGCATTTGGAGTCTGCATGTCGCTTTCTGGGAAAGTAAAGTAGTAAGTGGCACATGAATGCATATTTTCAGTGATGGGAAACAAAGCCAGCTTAGTGAGCTGGGACTTCACACGCAATGCAAAGAAAAACCAAACTCAAACATTGTCGACTGGCATGCGAACAGAGAACGTCGTCATGTTCTGTAAGGTAACTAGGCTGAAGGGGACATAAGTTATCATGTGCTGATATCTTAGGAGCACCTCCCTCAGTCTGTGGGTCAGTTCATCCACCTCCTCTTCCGTGGCCCGACTGGCCGCCGCCAGGAGCATCGCTGACACCCAGCCCCGCCTCCTCGCCCGGCCCAGCCAGTCAGTGAGAGAGCGTCCATGGAGGAGAACTCCAAAGAGCTGGAAGGGTGAGAGGCACAGGCAGAGAAGAGTGTCAGTGTATGTCCCCATGCTTTCTGTCAAAATCTGACAAGTAGGTCCTTCTGGCTGTGTAAAGCTACATTTGTCTAACTGCCTTGATTACAAAGGATTCCAGCACAACCAACATCAAAGAGTCAAAGGTTTAGCACGTGACATCACTGAAGTCACGTAGTCAGTTCGGCAAGACCTTACCGCGTTGTGCACACTCATGCCGTTTGTGAACTCACTGGCCACATTTAATAGGCCCGTCTGGAAAGTGGCCTTGTTCACCTAGGAAGGTACAAATTCATATAATTCAGTTCCTCAGACATCCAAAATGCCAGCAATGCTCCAAATCACCAACAGAAATGAATCACTTCACATGTATAAACTGCTTTAGTGAAATGCAGCAACTGGTGCACAAACTGTTGTAATTTCTATGAGTTAGAAGAACGCATTTTATATGTAGAAACATAAATGCTGTAATGTATCAATCTATCCATCTCTCCATGGCCTCTTCCGGGGATTCCTGCAGTCTCGTTTCCTCCTATAGTCCAAAAACAGGCATTTAGTTGTCATGTCCTGCCTGCCACATCCAGCTGACTTTCTGTCTACTCCCTGGCATCACTCTAACAAACCACACTAGGTACTCATTTGACTTACCTCTCATTCCTAACCCTCACATTAATCATTCCCAGCTGCCTCTTGTTAGCTCCCTCGTTAGTCCAGTATATGCATGCTTCCCAGTCCTGTGTCCCCCAGTCTAATCATTGATGGCAAACCCTTCTGTTGCTTGTGCCCATCCTAATTTCCTGTCCTGCTGTTTTCACCCCTCGCTGTCCAATTTGTTTCTATTCCCAGTTCATTTAAATTCAATGAAACCTCTTCTGTTTTGATACAACTCCTGTTCTTAAATCCATCATCTCTCATGGCATGACATTAGGTGCATTAGTGGCTCTCTATTTGTGCGGATCTGTTTGTGATTTAGTTTAATTCAGTTGAATTTATTTCTGTATCCCTCTTATGCTAACAGCAGGAGTACGTAAAGTGTGTGTGTGTAGGGGGGGTTTAGGATGAGTCCAAGAGGCCCTAAAAATTTAGACTGGTCCGGGTTGAGGGCCCAACATATGCCATAGAGTCCAAAATCTCTACTGGTGCCCCTGGCCAATAGCATAACTTTTAAGGGGAGAAATAAGCACCTATCAAGGAAATGGAGACAGTGTAGCCCATCCGAAAGCAAAGTCAAACAAGCAGTGAGGAACGCTAGTGCAGACTTGCAAAGGCTCTGTACAGTCTCTGTGATGGACAGCTGGGTAGGGCTCCTGGCAAGCGAGCTTCTAATCCCATCTCCGAGAGGCTTGGGTGCCAACGATACGAGCCAGACGGTGAGAGAGTCATGTCACACTGTGTGCCAGCGCTAGCAGAGCCTCCCTGTTCCTTCCTCTGTTCCTCTCGCCCAGGCAGCACCCCGTCTGCTGCCTCGTACCTTTACACCTCCTCCGTTCCTTAGTGGCTTGAAGGTTCCCTTGAGGGGGGGGACAGAGGCACAGCAGAGCACACTGGCCAGCCACACAAAAACACAAACATACAGCCACTGACAGGGGTTTGGGGAGGACGGGAGAGAAATGCAGGCCTCCTGTTGCAAATCCTGCTTACTGCACAGAATAACCGACTAGATCAATGTTTCCCAGTCCCAGGACAATCCGCGTTTTTGCTTCCCTTCCACAGGTTTCAGAAAGAAATTTTATTTCTGATATCAACAATTGGCATTCTGACTAGTTAAAACTGAATTCCTGATATCAGAAACTGGAATTCTAACTAGTTCAAATTCAATTATAACTAGTTAAAATTGAATTCCTGATATCAGAAATTGGAATTTTAACTAGTTAAAATTCCAACTCACACTATAATAAATGAGGAAATTGTTTTGAATCTCACTAGCCAAAATAGAATTTCTGATATCAGGAATTCAGTTTTAACTAGTTAAAATGGAATTTCTGATATCAAGAATTACCATTCTAACTAGTTGGAACTGAATTTGTGATATCATAAATACACATTATAACTAGTGACAATTGAATTTCTGATATCAAGAATGTGCATTCAAACTACTGAATATGTGATATCCTCTAAAAACGTAAAGCTAAAACGGCTCGCCATAGCTATTCCACTGCACTGCGTGTTGGATTTCCAATGGCCTAAAAACCGCTACCGGCGCTGAATGACATCACACGGCGATGCGCGGTATTTCGTACTGGGTTCGAAAAACTGGAGTAGTAGTATATTATAAGGCTGGACGATGTGCGATATTAAATCGCAATTACATGGCAAGTCAGCTAGAAAACAGGTTTCTTCTTTCCATTCAATTCTGTACGTACATTATAGCGCAAAGAGTTTAAGTCTGGCTAAATCCTTTTCACTCTGTCATACGAAAAAATTAACTTAGCAAGTTAGCCAGGCTAATTCTAGTAGGCTATATGTTCAAAATGTATTTAAAGTTTACCTCCGCTGCTTTTGCTAAAGAAAGTTAAAAAAATAAAATAAAATAATTAAGAACAGATATTACCCGCCGATTGCGAGCGATGGTCGCGTGATGGTCACGCGGTGTAGATAAGCATCCCATTTCAAACACACTGATCGTGATTAAAAAATGACAGAAAACTGGTATGTCCAAAATTAAAAAACCCTTTTACTTTACGGCGTATTATTTACGGCGATATTGAAATAACAGTTAAAATCAGTAAATAAACTATTTCTGTGACCGCTAGTATTACAATTTGATGGAATGTACTTGACATAATTTCAACAACAATATGATTAATGTTTATTTTGAAGGTATCATTTTTAAAAATACAATAAATAATTGGATACCTGAGTTCATAACTGAGTCCGCTGAGTCAGTATAAGTTACGCTTATAGTAGATTTTGCATTGCCCGAGGTTCACACGACTGCTTAAGCTCACTTCCCTTCGGACGGGTATGACTTTGATGTGTTTAAACAAATGTATCTAGTTAGTATTCTGCTTGGGGTGGGTTTCCTACGCACAAGGAAGACACATTGCACTAATTGAATACGCGGCATCGCCAATATGACGCAATGATTATCTCAGGCTGTTATGTTTTATACTCCCCCGTCCGCTGCCCTACGTCTCTGTGTGTATACATATAACACATTAATATGCACACATACATACTGTATATTATTGGGGTGTAATATGAATCTATTTTGCAAGTAGTTCACTTTTATCCCGGGTAGGAAACATGTGGCGATGCTTACAAATTCCCATCTGGGTTATAAATATAATTCCCTGTGTTGAATTAACTGCGTGTTAAGGGCAATCGAGTTTCTCCCCGGAGAAAGAGAAGCTTCCACGCCGAATGGCAGTTTTTCGTGATTTAAATTCAACACTTATTCGTTCAGATGGCAAGGTTGTTTTTAATGAATGAATGAATGAATGACCTGCCATATAGTTACTTTTGCTCGTTTCGATGAAAACCACAGTTGATATATAATAATCTCCAAAAGCATCCGGTGGTTGCTGGTAGTTTAAAATCCAGAAACTTTTACAAAAACTTTTAGAAAACTTTTACGAAATATACTCTTACGTCAGATTCTCACGTCTTCGCAATTAATTAGAATTTAAGCTACTGATGCAATACAATAAAAATAGTTTTTTGAAATTGAATGTTTTCCAATGTTGCATTATAACCGAACGCTTTAGGTCCATTATTCATAATAGACAGACCTCGTTCCACTCATAGAAGACATTTGACGTTAACACGGTTCGCATACGTCGTCTGAATAGCTGGGAAGGAGATAAGTGGTCTTCCTCATTCACAGGCTGCCACCTGCTGGCGGAGTCTGAACAACACGGCTTACGTCGCGCAGAGAGGAGCCTCCCCTGAGCTTCTGGCTAGTGTTTTAGAGTCAGTTTCATTCCCACAGATTATTAAAGATGGATTTATTTTAAGGTCCTATAATATCATATGACCCCTGAGTATAAAATGTGTACTAGCATTCCATATTTTGAAAAAAAAGAAGAAAATTACACACACAGTAATAATAATAATAGATTTTATTTGTTCGCTTTTTACATTTAAAATAAATCTCAAAGTGCCACAAAATAAGACATCCTAAAAAAGCAAATAAAATACTTATTAAAGCAACAAATAAAACAAGCAAGTAGATCAATAAATAAGAAACCTGCAGTTTACAAAATTGATTAAAATCCATAACTTCTGTTAAAAAGAAATGTCTCAAGCCCTTGTTTGAAAATTTCAATAGTCTGTGGTGCCCTCAAATGGTCCGGGAGGGTGTTCCATAGTTGAGGGGCGGCAGAAGAGAAGTTTGGTCCAGGGAAGGAGGAGGCGATTTGAGTTTGTAAAGATGTTGTTGGGGTTAGTGGAGTGAGTCCTGTAGTTCTTTTAGGGACAGGGGGGCATTCCTATGGATGCACTGGTGAGCGATAAGGGAAACCTTGTATTCAATCCTGGCAGAGATGGGAAGTCAGTGAAGTGACTGAAGAATGGGTGTAATGTGTCATATTTTCTCACTCTCATCAGGACGCTTGCCGCACTGTTTTGTATGTATTGGAGTCTTTGAAGATTCCTGTTGGGGATTCCAGTGAGTAGTGCATTGCAGTAGATTCTGGAGGAGATAAAAGAGTGAATCAGTTTTTCAGCATCTGGCAAACCTATTTCTGAGGTGGTGGAATGAAATCTTGCAGAGATGTTTGATATGAGCTTCAAAGGTGAGTTGAGGGCCAAATCTTACACCAAGGCTGATGGCTGATGAGGCGAGGAGAATGTAAATATATATATATATATGACACCTACTTTCTCCAGGACTTTAGAGAGGAATGGAAGCTTGGAGATGGGCCTATAATTGGCAAAAACTTCTGGATCAAGAGTGGGTTTTTTGAGAAGTGGTCGGATTATAGCGGTTTTTAAAGCAGATGGAATATAGCCAGCCTGGAGGGAGTGGTTAATGACTGTGGTGATCAGAGGGCTGATGGCAGAGAACTTTGCTTTCACTAAAGCTGTAGGAAAGGGATCCAGTGCACAGGTGGAGGGTTTCATCTTCCTGATAATTTCTTCATCCTCTTGTTGTGAAATTTCTAGGAAGCATATGGATAAGAATAATACATAGAATACACACATGATGAACTCGCCTGGCCAAACAGCCTACTTACCTAGGCCTTGTTATTCATAGTTCAAATGATTTCAAACAAGCGACTCTCTCCAAAATCGAACAAAATATAAAATCCAGGAAGTATCCCACAAGCATGCAGATGTTTCACAGACACAGATACATTCTCAGTCCCTGCGACCTCCCAGACTCACTCTTCAAAAATAAATGCACAGTTTAGGAATAACTTTGATCCTTAATGGAAGGAGTGGACTGCGGCACTGCCAGATGATCTAATGATAGCAAATATTTCACTGGCAATTTAAAGATGCTGAATGGCCCGGCTGCTTTGAACTCAGAGCAGGACACATGCGAGCTCCACATGAACATGCAAACTTCACACACGCAGAGTTGGGATGTGACTCCTGCTGCCCATTCTGTAACACCACGACGACAGAGGTGATGGCATCGCGCTTCTCAGTTCTCCTTTAGGAACACGGCCGTGTAGAGGCTTTTCGAGGGGCAGCGGGGGAGGGGGGTATTGGTAAAATTTGCTGACTGAGGGTAGTCCCCCTCAGTAAATTTAGCGGTCCCAAGCGGGTGGGGTTGCAAATTTTTGGCTTGTGATTTGTTGAGTTGTTGATCGTTAGGGATCAAAACAATTGTCTTCCTAAACACCCCTCTTTAAGAAGATGGTATATTTTGTGGATGAGTTCATGAAAAACACACAATATCACTGATCTAGACAGTGCTGAGGACCAGCATCTCCTTTGCAGCTCCTATCTGAAATGTGACCACAGTCTTTGCATTAGGCCTAATTCATTAAAATACCTCTTTGTTAATCTATTACAGCATGCTATTAATATGTTATTTTGTTCCCAGAGTGCCGTTTAATAATATTCCCACTAACTGCAGTATATTTTGAAGCACATTTTGAACAAAGTGGAACTTGACATTAGTTCCCGCAGTAAAAGGAGTGAATGTGGATACTATTTATGTTGGTTATTATACGTATACATACATCTCAATCAAAATCATTCAGATTGTTCACAAAACACAAATTTTAATTGTTATCTTTGCTTTGATAACACATAAAATCCTATATGTTTGACCATTTGGAAATGTGTGTGTGTGGTGGCCAACACATCTTATTCATTGTCAAAGGCTGACGTAATTTATTCTTGCCCACGTTCAAGACAATATGAAATTCTGAATCACACACTTCACCCTGATTTATCCATAGCACGCACTGGCTCTTAATCCGATGCAGACACCAAAAAAATACGTCATGCACAAGCACAGTCTTCTTAAGCACGTGATCACGTAACGAAGACACGATACAATTCACCCCTATATGCTGTCTGCACGTTTATTTTTATCCATAACCAAACTTCCGCCCAAGCTCTGTGCCCCGCTGAGTAACACGTGTGCTTCACAGACCTCGTAGTGATCTATCGAGTAAAGCTTTCTTCCACCTCTTATACAACTCCCCTGACAATTATTTTTTGTCCCAGTGGCAAATCAAGGCTACAAATATGCGCGAGCGATGAAGCGCACATATGTATACATATGTCTGTGCATGTATGTCTGTTCACTGTCATAGGTCTATATACGTGAACGTATACTAGCGCAATATTCAATTTGGAAAAAATGTAGTAATAATAATAATAACATGTGGTTAAACCGCTTCTGAAAATCTGGTGGTAAATTCCAGGTCGAAACTTGCCACCGTACACTTGTAAGGATGCATAGTACGAATGTTTTAGTAGTTTATGCAGAAGGTGTGACAATGGGAACGTTTGGCTGAGGGGGGGGGGGGGGGGTGCTCCTAAAGTCAGAAACACAGGGGGGTCGGCCCCGGCCCCCCGGGGGGGGTGTGGCCGTAGGGGCGCATAGG
>JAODKN010000016.1:1655790-1686339 GCA_026774425.1 Petrocephalus zakoni | reverse complement strand
GGGGTTGCCAGGGCGTGGATGGGGTGGAGGGAGGAGGAAGAGGAGGAGGAAAGAGCATTTAAAAAAAGAGGAGCAGGAGCAGGCGGGGGGGATGGAGGAATAAGTAAGAAACGAAGAAGGTTCATTTCTAAATGAGCAGTACTATACACACACACACACACACACACACACACACACACACACACACACACAGTACAGACAGGTGACACATATATGCATGTAACCATGGCACCAACAGCACAGAGGCGGAAAAAAGACACCTATAAACAAATACAGAAGCACAGCACAGAAGGGCAAGGTGAGTTAATCCAGATCAGACCCCAAGGTGGGACAGGGTACTGAGCGACCACATGCAGACAGGCAGGGGGCAGACGGGGCACTCAGAGCCCGCTTAGGGAAGGGATAATCCTACAGCTAGTCCAAACATGCTCTTCAAGAGGGCAGGACCCGTGCAGCTCCTCGCATGCAGCGCTTCAGCCAGAGATGGCATAATGAAATACGGATCATTCACAGAAAGATGATTGTAAAGCACAACTGCAATTATGCAATATATATGCACACGCAAATACTTCTGGAGTATTTATCCAGTTTATCAAGTTATTTGAAAGCAACAAAGGGTTTTGAAAGCCGGGCCATATGAGATGATTGCGTCAGCAGCAGGAAGCAAAAAGAGGCAAACAAGAGGACTTTGTGACCAGAAGGTTACGTGTTCAAGTCCCACAAGGGGAACTGCTGACATCTCACTAGATTAAATTTTTTTTTAAATGTTTTAAATGTGGTTTAAGGTTGTTGGGGCCTCAGATGCTGGTGCCATATTCTCTGAAACCCCCGCAACTGCTGAACAGCTGCTGTTGCAAATTTAAACCTCGATTCTCTGCAAATCTTCATGACTGAGTTACGATTTGTTTGATCGAAGACCAAAGTGACTATGTAATAATAGTGATATATTTTAATTATAAGGGCTGGCATGACAAAATGGATTTAAAAGGGGGAATGGGATGTAAATGAAGAGTGGGGGAAAAAAAGACCACGCAACCATAAAAATAAATTGATCACAATTTTACCTTAATGATCAACTGATTGCCACTGATTGATCAAGAAAAAGAAAAAAAAATGAATGACTGTTATGGGGAAAAAAGGAAAAACTGAGCAAATGTTTCTGAAATATTTATACGCGCATGCACACCTGCAGCTTTAACTATATACAGGATTACTGGAACCTAAATAAAACATTCAGTAGGGTAAAGTTCAGATGGTATCAAACTGGCACAGTTTGAGCTGAACTTTGAATCCAATGAAGAATTTCATGCTAACAAAGAGCTAACAAAACAGGAGGGACTTGCTTGCATTCATCACTCAGTACCATGTGTTTACCGAACTCACACAACCCGGACAAGCATCATGCGTGCAAGCACTTAAGTGTTCAGGTTGTCAGCTCGACCTCTACACACTACCGCGGTAATACTGACCACCTCGAGCCAACCTCTTCCAACTACTGAACTTCACTGACCAAGAGAAGAGAATCACAGCTGAAACACACACTGTAGGCCATTTAAACAGACGTCTCAAATGCTGGACTTTGAACCTTTGGGAAGTTAGGACAAGCAGCCAAACACTTATGAGGCATAAGGATACTGCTGCAACAGAAGAAAGCTAATTAAGACATCACCTACACAAGGGTGCGAGGACGAAGGACAAGGAGAGCGCCTCCTGCTGGTTACGGAAGAGGGCAAGCGCGTCGGTGCGGAAACTACAGCTGGGAATGGGTCACTGGAGCTGGAGTGAGTGCTGTGGTCATGCGAGATGCCATCCACACGATGGACGCAGTTAATCATGCGACAGAGGAGGCGAGCGCTACCTTGCTGGAGTGCGTCAACGCAGTGTGATTCTTCCCCGGACTGCTGTAAGATGGCCTGTACTTGTACATGGTGGGCGTGGGAGGAGCATCGCCCAGGAGACTGCTCTCTGCAGGAACCAATCAGCAGTCTAGGTTTAGCTGAAGCCTCAGAAGGAAATGGGTAAGAGACTGAGGGGGCGTTACAGACGGCACACTCTTACCCTCCGTGTTACCCACGGGCATCTGTCCCCTGGGATGGCCTGGGTATCTAAGCTCAGGTTTAGGAGGAGGAGGAGCCTCTGCATCAGCTGACTGGCTCTCCATTGCATCCAGACTGCTCTTCGACTGAATGAGAGGAGGGGGTGGGAAAGAGTTTCAGATTAAACTGTAACCCCTCAGGACTCAGGGTCCTGAAAGAGCAGAGCGTCAGCACCTGCAGCCAAAGAACATGACACTGGGACAGAAACAGCACAAAGATCCCGCCCCCGACGGCCTACCCGGGTGCTGTGGCCATCGACACCATTGTTCAGCGCGAGCTTCGGCCTGAGGAACGGCGGCTGGACCACCGCGGTCTGATCCCTCCTCCACCGGCCCATGTACCTGGGAGACAGCATTACGACGCGGGTTAAAGGACGGCACAGCTTTGAATAAACAAACAAATGCTGAAACCAAAAGGGCAAACCTGGGCGCCTGAGAGCTACAGAGGACATGCGAGACGTTCCTCCAGCAGCCGTTAGTGAAAGGGTTCACGCCTCCCCTGAACTTGCCCGTTACCTAGACGGGCACACAGATTGAGGTTCTTCAGTGCGTGTGTGTGTGTATAGGTTATTATATTTGCGAGGACCTTGCAAGAATAGCAAATCCTCAAAAAATGTGACTAGTGAGGCCATTATATGTAATATATAATAAAACCTATAATATATAAATAAAACCTGCACATGCAATCAAAAAAAGTAAAAATGCCAATTGTCTTTTGTATAGTTACTTACAGTTAAGGTTAGGACTGGATAGGGGTTAAGGGTGTTATGACTGGGATTGGGTTCCCCCCCCCCACAGAAATGAATGAATGGTCCTCACTAAGACAGCAATACAAACGTGTGTCTGTGTCTGTGGGTGGAGAGCTAAATGGGTCATATTTGCTGGGATTATTAGGCATTTAAGGATTAACCCAGCCCCCAGCGCAGGTGCTTAGAATTACCACAATTAAAATGTGAGGGAGCTCAGAAAAACTATAGTTCCTTAAACTGCCCATTAATTGCCGAGGTGATCCACTCCATCGGTAAAGAGGACCAGCATCGTCACTGCCTTTCTGTTGTAGTTTACAATGTCATGGTTTTTCAGGACAGAATTCAAGCTGCACCACAGTTCTAACATTTTAATTTCTGATAGGTTTACCTAAATACATGTTGACCTCAAACAATGAAGGAGCTCACTGTTAACAGAGTCCACGATCTCACTGAGACCCACCTGTTCATTAGTAGTTCGGCCCCGGGCCACCAGCACTATGTGGAAGCCCGTAAGGCCAGCTACTGGGATAAAGAAGAGGCCAGCAACACACATGACAGCCATGCTGGGAGGAGCTAGATAAGGAAATGAAATCTGACAGGAAATTACGCGCTTCATCATTTGTACGAGTACAGGTATATTGGAATGCTATTGGAATGGTATATTGGAATCTCCCATTTGCTATCCTTTACGAGATTCACAAACATATATACACACACACAGCTGAGAGAGAAGCTTGGGGTCTAAGCACAGGGTGAGGCCAGTTATCCCCTGGAGCATTCTGTGACTATTCCACAATGCTCGACGCTCTGATTACGGGCACAAAGGCTTCACCTAATGAAACAAGGCTGGCAAGAGAAGCCACACTGGTGATTAGCTGGACCGGTGAGGAGTGGCCACAAGGATACGTGACGGCGGAGTGCACGCGGTCCAGCTGCTTGGTGTGGTACAGGATGAAGAGCAGGCCAAAGCCAAAGACGGCCATGATGTGAGCGGTCAGAGAGAGCAGGAACAGGAAGAAGTAGCGGTAGTTCCGCCTCCCGATGCAGTTGTTCACCCAGGGGCAATGATGGTCGAAGTCCTGCGGGGAAAGCCTCAGTCAGATGGGAAATAACCAGACGGAGGCACGAAAACAAGTACGGCAATGAGAACAAAGATCCTTCTACAGAAGGTAAGAATTCTCCGTCTGGAATACTAGTGGAAGGACGGCCAAAATAGCTCACACTGGAATGGATTCAGAAAGCACATTTCTGCATGTAAAAAGACTCATTTCACAGCTCCTGTAGAGAGTGCCTTAGTGTCAGTTGCAATCTAAGAGCGTTGGCAGATAACCGACCACAAGAGGACTCCTATAACGGCGAGGGCTGTCTGGTGCAGAGTTTGCGTGAGCAACATGGGCTACAGCCACACTTGTGTCCTCGTTCTGTAGGTCCCTCAGGGTGGGTGAGGGACGTGTGAATCCATGAGCACCGTACCTCCACGCAGTTGTCACACACGGAGCAGTGGGAGCAGCGCGGGGGCCTGTAGAAGCGGCAGGTGGAGCACCACTTCATCCGCACCTGGATGCCGCGGATCTCTACAGTCTTGTAGAGCGGGGCGCGGAAATCGTCCTCTTTATCCTCGTCTTCCTCGGCTAAGCGAGAGATGGGTTTGTCAGATGGCCAGCCGGACGAACAGGGACACCCAGCAGACACCGGCTGACTCAACCTTCACCGAAATGCCAGTTCTTGACTGAAACCGCCACATTGATGGTGGGCCAGCAGGTGACAGTTTCTCCATTCCGCACTTCAGCAAGTGAATCTTTAACCAGTTTTTGCTTCACATATACGAGAATACGCTTACAGTATTTTATGTAAATTTACCCATGACGGGCTGTTTAGACAGGACCATTAAAAAAGATAGCGGGTCCAAACCTAGAACCACACATCTGTAACATCCATTGGTGAAAAGTTAATGAATGTTAAAAATGGGGGGGGTTAGGGTGTCACACACAGTATGAGGGGGAGATGAGTAGAAGGGGGGTTGGTGTTTTAATACCTCTGGGGAATATGCCGGGGTCCATGAAGGTGGCCATACAGAAGTTGGCGAGGACAAAAAGGAAGACCACGCCATTGTACAAGGGTATGGCCACGGAGAACTGCTCAGAGAGCCAAGGGCATCTGGGGGGCATAGAGTGAAGAGGGAGCAGAGGGTTAACACGGCAAACAGTGAAGGAGAGGACAGCGCGGCTAGGCTGCAGTGAGGCTGGGAGGAAGGGGGTGCTAACCACAAGATAACCACACAGACACAGCGAGGGGCATTCAAATGGGCTTTCCAGGGCTGGGTACCTGGGTTTGCCTTCTAGGGGAGTCTGTAAATATCAGTAAATATTAGCTGTTAAATCTACAGACATTTGTACGATTGTAAGGAACATCCAACAGTCATGTGACAAACACCCATTATATTATTATAGTGAATCTGTTGATTAATATGTACATAAAATTACAAATTCGGCACTACATTAAAGAGGAAGAATTTACAAAGAGCTCCATTTCAATGGTCCATCAAGTGGACTAAAAAAAGACAAAAGCAGTAACTGAGAAGGATTTTAAGGAGTGTCAGATGTTGGCCTAGTTTTAGCCGCACATAAATGGAGCAAACTATAGAAAGAGCTTGAGGGAGCGGGAAAGTGAGGGAGGGCTAGCAATCATCTGTCTGCCAGCCAAGTGGTCAGCACTGTGACTGAGCTGCCAGTGGCTAAGAAGCCATTTCACCGGGCAAACACGAGAGACCATGCAGAGACCAGAATGGCGCATCCACGCCGACGGCGGGCATATGCCTTACAGGGGGCAATCCAGGTGGGTGCGTCAGCATATCGGGGTTTGGATAAGCTCAGCAATAAGGAATATCAAGCACCTCACACATGTCCACAAGTGCGCCAATGGGGTACTCACGTGAAGCAGAAGAAGAGCGTGGTGGCCCCCACCAGGAAGGCTGTGGCCGCTGCCACAGGGATGTAGCGGCTAGGCCGTAGTGGGCGGGACGGGGAGGACTTGGGAGATGACGAGGGCCCGCCGACACCCCCGCTTTTATCGACACTGGGCATCACTATCAGGGCAGGCACACAAACTCAGGCCCAAAAAAAAGGGAATGAATATTTGGGGGGAGGTCAAAAATGGAGGCTATTAAAGGGGTGGAGAAAAGAAACAGCTGGGGGGGGGGGGGAGAGAGGAACAGAATAACAGACTAAAATAAAATGTACCGGGGGGGTAAGTAGGGGGGGTTATGGAGAAAAAAGGAGTCTCCGCCTCCTCGCAGGGCGGGGGGAACACCAAAGCCTGGGCATTTTCGAGGGGTAGAGGGTGGGGGGTACAGGCTGAAAAAACCACCAGAACTGTTTCAGGGTCAAATAAGAAAATATCACAAATCACAGTGACAAAATGCGCCAAAGAAAAAGGAAAAAAGGAACTGAAAATATGAATGGCACACTTAAAAAATAATGCTTTGGTTTTGTCAGTCCAGTTCACCTTTCAGTTTTTAGATTTGAAGTAAAAAGGTCCAGTGAAGTAATAAAAAAAGCCTGCTTGATCTGATGAAGAGTATTGTAATGGGAAAAGCTGGGCTTGATTTGTGCGAAGTATAGTTAAAATTTATACACTGATATAAAAATAAGTTCACTTTAGAAATAGTTTAATTCATGACATGGCTTTTGGTTCAATTAAAGGTCAAAACAAAAACCACAAAAAACACATACGATCTTGCAAGCAATCTCCCTCGTCAAGTTTTGTATTTTTGCTGTGGATTTGATTAAATATTATGACTAAAACTTGCCCAGATGTGAATTCTCTGTGGCCTCAAAAGTCACGCATTACATAGTGACATGCATGCTGTGACTTTTGGCCCTACTGCAACACATCTTCTGCCAGGGTTGCTGATCACTGCAGGACAGTTGTCAGTCAGAAGAAAGTGAAAAAATGCTAACTGAGCAATCCACTTGTGCAAAATCACAATGGCTGAAAATGTCGGCAAGGGGCACACAGGCCGAAATCAGAGACAAAATATGTTAATCTAATTTTTTTTTTTTATCCCTGATAAACAACCCTCTAGGGGTTCTAGTGAATTGAAGCTGCAAATGTTCAGCACGTTGAATTTATATCTGCCTAACGATTATGATCAATCTTTATCTCCATAACTGTCAATTAACAGTTGGCAACTTCAACTGAGATTTTGAAAAACCTCAAGGAAAAAAAAAAAATAATAAAAAATGGCTTTACACACCAGTCAGCCAACCACCAAAGGTCCACTGAACACAGCCTCAGACGTGAGACAAGACTCTTTCGAACCCTGCCATTAAAAAAAAAAAAAAAAAAAATCCCAATACACTCAGTTGCCTCCCACTCCTTCTCTTCTCAGCCCAGCCCAGAGCAGCGTCTGGAACTAATCAAGGTACAAACAGTCCTCCTTCCACTTAACCCTGCAGTCGCCTGTTTTAACATCTGATTTTCTCAGTCGTTTTCTCTAAAGTAGATGTGACAAAGTAAGTCCAAACAAAAAAGCCTTTAAAGATGAAGCTGATATCTCTCTGGAAAGATTTTGGGAAAAGTATTCAGAATTGGGAGGTACAAGAAGTTTTGTTGAACTAGCTTTCTTTTGTTAATAAGGGGGAAATGTATTGATTCTTCTCTTAGTAACAAAGTGCTCAAGCTTATCCAAGTGTTTAAGTGCAACCGTAAAATATTTTGGTGACACCAAGTGACAGGATCAATGTGGCCAGATGACCTATTGGCACAAAATTGTGGTGCAAGACAAACAAGGGGCTGTTGAACTTAGAACGTCCCGAACATGGAAGTAAAGGTCTCCTTTTGTTTAAATCTATTACTAAGTGAATGCAGGCACTTTCTCACAACTCAATAGATTGATCTCAGTCTTAGGTGTTTTAGTTGGCAGAGAGGATCTGCTTTGTGCTTTTTCAAGTATGAAAGAAGCAGCAACATAACCAACAGTGAATCAAAATGGCTTCTTATCTCTTTTCCTGTCCCGTGGATTGTATAGCAAATGATGTGCTTCAAGATAAAAAAAATTAATTAAACTTTGCACAAAAAGAAAAATGTTGGATAGTGCTGAGCTGTGATCAAATGTCTGGAGGGGAATCCTGGACAAAACAGACTATTCCAGGCAATGTTTGTAAATGCAAAGTCCTACACGGTTAGAAATTCAGGAAAAAAGCAGCACACTTTTGTATCCATAAATGGAGGTCAAAGTTAGTGGAAGCATGTCTTGACAAAATAATTAAATATTAGTGGGGGGGGGGGGGGTCACCACATCCAATTTACAGCCCAAAAACACAAGAAGAAAAATAGTACAAAAAATAATCCATGACATGGTACTGAGAGGTGAACTTTATGCCATAATACAGGCTTCCTGAATTACCAAATACGTTGAACTGCCGAAAGATCAACCAAGAGAAAGTATTTAGTCACTCAGCGATATCTCAGTCCATCAAAATGTGCCTTCACATCAACTGGAGAAACAATCAGTAAAACTCGATAATCCAGAGGAAGGTGTTGGGTGGGTTGGGAATCCACAGGCAAAACCCAACAAGTTTCTGTTCTCAGTGGCAGTTTGGTTAGTTCTGGCACCAATTCACTTTTCCGTTGTTCAGACGTGCAGCAGTTTCTGACCCCGGGCAACGTATCGTTCCTGTACAAACCAGAAAGAAGCCAATGGTTGCCAACTGACGTCATAAGCAGTTTGTGTCACCAAAAAGCCAACAGTGCAAAGGAAAACACATCATTTACTTACTGCTGTTACAAACATTACAAAAAAGTACAACATGACTGACAAAATTACAAACAGCATGCACAGGCAGTGAAGTGACCGATTCGACTCTGTCACCTCCTCAACCCCCTGCCCCCAAACATAAAAACCCACAAACCAAAAATCAGAAGCAACCCCATGATTTTCCTGCCGAGGACTGCCTCCACGACACATATCACTTTTCAAACTAGCATGTACAGTTTTGGCCTCCTGCATTCAGCTGTCCATAGCACCACTGGTCTATGATTATTAAAACAGAAAAAAGACTGCCGATAACAGACATTAATATTCCCGTTATGATTCTGCCAAAGCCAAGTGCTGCATATAGTCCCTTTTGTCCCTTTCCCAAAAGGTCATTGATCACACAGCTAATAGTTCAGAATGCATGCACACACCAGCACAACTATTACTTGAAAAATCATAATATATAATAACCATTTAATGCAGGCATCTTCTCTGCCCATAAAGCACTTAAAGGCTGCTTTCTCCCTTGATCTGCCTGAGATTTTAAGGCCACTGGTGCCCCAGCCTGAAGGTAGGAGGGTCCCTTTATTTTCTTTAAGGGAGAGACTGTTTCATGTGGAACCTCCTTTAACAACGTTTAACAACATTTCCGGTTTTCACTGGCTGCACAGTCACCCAACTGTTGCGGTCTCCCCATGAATTGACATTTTTACCACTCATGTGTCAACACAATTGTATCGGTTCTCGTCTGGCACTGCTTTGGAGTCCAAGTGTGCCTGCAGTGCGTAGGGCACTGTTGCACAATGCTGTCAGTGTGTGTAAATGCATGTGTGTGTGATTGTGTATCTAAACAGAGGGGAAGACAGGGTATCAACGGTGTGAGATCCATTTATCATTCAAATAAATGATGCATAAATAGAAGATTTCAGTGTTGCAAAACAAGTCAGTGCCTTGTTCAAACGGCCAGGTAAAACACACACAATCAGCAGGACAGCACTCTGCAAGATTACCAGCACAGCAAATTCTGGCAATATGAATGAGAAAGAGACACACTTATGAGTCAAACAAAAAAGGGAAAAATTGAGCAAAAAGGAAGATGAAAGAATGACGGTACAAGTCAAGGAATTAATTACGTCAAGAACCAGGACAGGGAGACAGGTAAAGACCGACAACTTTCTCCCCATTACAGTAGAGTGAGGGTCTGGTCCTCTTCCTCATGGTGCTCTGCAAGGCTAGGGTTGGAAGCACAGCATGACCCATTTGGTGGCCGTATTGAAACCTGATAGTGGCCTGCTCGGTCCGTTTCATCAAAACACTGACTCACCGGGAAAAGGGTGTCAACCTCTCTCCGCAAAGGTGAGACTGGATGTCGTGCGCAGTTGCTGAATCTCTATATGGACAGTATTGCACTTTCAGCCAGCACTGCTTGGGTTGTTTACATCTCATAACTTTAATGTGCTCGTCTCACAATAATTGAGAAACTATCAAATCTAAAACTACAGTCTAGGCAGATGCCTACAAAAATACTTACAAAAAAACTATACAGTGAAACTGGACAGGATCATTGTAATGTACTCAAATTCTGCATCACAAGGGTAAAATGCAATGTTTTTACAGAAGTTCTGAACCAGTATCACACCAGTGTGTGAGTACTCCAACCACTGTAACTGACCATATCTACGTCACATTTCAACAGTAAACCAGCAGGATGAACAGGGTTAGGTGTAGCAAGTTCAAAACTGGTCTTGTTTTTATACAGTGTTTATAGGCACAGGTGTCAAAATGTTATAATTACTCAATTTAAGATTTAAAGAAACACCATTTTTATTAATAGTTAAAAAATAAACTGCTTAAAATTATCAAATATAAATAAAGGACACATATTAATATTACTTAATGTACAAGTTAATTCCAATGACAGTGTAGATACTTTTTTGGCAGATACCTATTCACGACTACAACATTTGTATGAAGTAAAAGAATTTACATTACATAAAAGGAAAGGCTGCTGACTTCTTCCATATTTTAGAACAATTATTGTCATAACTGTACAAGAACTATTTCCATTACAGCATCAGATCAAGGTACAGAGTGTTTTTCAGGTGGGCTGGACAAGGCATGTTTCACATTTCAAAACAGATTCTATGGATTACCTTAAAGCAAAACTGAAACCAGTAACTAACATGTCATCTCTCGCATAGTTTACAAATAGCAGTCAGTAAAGTGTGAGAACAAATCCATAGGTATGAAGTGCCAAATTCTGTGCAAGCTGCGGTGAACACATGACATTTTGTCAAAGTTGAGGTATTAACATAACATGCACAGAGATCCTCCAAAATACTTTGCTAATGCTATAACCACTGATGTTTAAGGTTAACACCTGGTCAAAGCTATGGCTAAAATACTCACCGCAATCACAGCAGAACTGTAATGTTTCGATACCATTATGCAAGTCAAAGTTTACAGAATTTAGGTCTCCAAAGTATACTTGAAATACATGTTTACCAAATATATTCAATTACATAAGGCACTAGATAACGCTTCTCCCAGTAACAACCAAAAAATCTCTAATTTAGAAACCAATATTCAATAATACAAGTGTGTTGTTACTGGAATTACTTTTTCCGTAATATATTTCACACAACCAACTGGAAACAATTAAAAAAAAACTAATGGCTAAACTGGGAAGGAGGGAAATCACATTTCACATTTTAAAAACCGCGCAACTTTCTACATGCTACAATAGTTATTTTACGTAATACTGTCGATGAATACTATTTAATTTTGACATCTTTCCTAGCATCCATCCATCTCCCAGCTACTTATCCTGGTCAGGGTTGCTTAGGGACCTGGGCCCTGTGCTGGACAGCATATGGCATCAGACTAGGGAATACCCTGGATAAGATGCCAGTCCATTGCAGGCACATACACACACTATGGATTATTTATAGATGCCAATTAGCCTAACTGGGTGTCTTCATACTGTGGGAGGAAAACCACACAACACTGAGTAAACATGCTAACTCTACACACATAGTAAGTGGGACTTGAACCCCCAAACCTGCAGATGTAAAGCAACAGTGCTACCCACTAGGCCATTGTGACATCCAGAGAGCTTTCCATATGGCTCTAAATAACTGCCTTCCCTTAAGCACCAGGGATAAAATTGTACTCATCTGTGGTCCATCCTACTTGGATTACATATAATCCCATGATGTTTTAGAGGCTAGGGCACAGTGCACTTGATGCAGTTATTCAAATGCACTTCAATTTTGTCTCATTTATGCTCCTAGGTTTTTCACTAGAACAATGCTTTTGAGATTTCAGTGTACAGCAGAACAGATTCTTCTGGAACCAGAACCAGAAATAAGGTTAAAAGTCTAGGTCCATAACTGCTGTGTTACCTGATTTTAAGCGTCCATATGACGGCTCTCCTTACATCCATCTTAGGTATGCAACACCTTCCATTAGGAAAACATTACAAAGCAAAGTGGGAGTTCATTTACCTTCTGCTTGTATCTGCATGTATCTCAAGAGACCCATTTCCTTGACATGATACAAGTGGTTGCACATAGACTTCACATTTCCCAGGATGCCAAGACAGTATAAAAGCATCTGCATTTATAACATCTTTCCATGCCTATTTATTTCACTCAACAACCAGAAATCTTTGCAAAACAAGAGGTGCATATGGATTTCAAGAGTATTACAATAAGAACAAATCTACTTTGCATGCTTAAAATCACAAATTCGGTTTTATGACGATCGTTTATTATAATTATTTGGCTCTTCACAACCATTTACGCCATTAAAAGAGGTTGAGCATGTCAAAGACCACTCCCTAAAAGTCTGTTCCGCTATATGTCCAGCACATGCCTGACCACACATGTACTCCCACCGAACTGCACATGTGCAGCGTTACCGGGATTTCTGCTGACGATGTAACTCTGGCATGTTATACGGATCATCACACTGAACACAGACAGCGGGTGTCTACGGTCATAGGCTCTGTACAGTCACCTGAAAACAATAGTCATAATAGCAACAAACAGTAAAAAGTAACCAGCTTCCAAAACGCCCAAAATGACTAATTAATGTGACGCAAGGTTATCATGATAGGCGAAATTGGCGGAGTTCAATTCGCAATTTCGTACAAACCAAAGTGCATACACGCAAAAAACAGGATCTCCCACAGTTTGAATAATCGGTCTATTATTCAGCCGCTTACGTAGCGTCACGGTAGGAATTATTTGGCAAATTAATTGTCAATGCTTTTTGCTTGAGCTTAGTATTCAACTGTAGAAGAAAGTATCTAAAGATGGCTGCATTAAGCCATTTAGGTAGGAAATGAAAGCAGCGTGCATGCATCTTGTCGCTTTAAACAAAACGTGAGGTTTTCAATACAATACACAGATCGCATATTCCACTTACACACACAGGCGGATATATAAACAGGAACGCTTATAAGTAGTCAACTGGACTCGCAGCTCGCCCTAAACGAAATATCCTGCTGGTAAAACGCCTCTACGAATCCACGACGACGAAGTACCTGCGGGACCGCGTAGGTGTGTGCCTCTGCGGAGCCACTGGCGGGCGGGCCGGCCCTCCCCGGCGAATATCCCCGAACGGACGCCCTGCGCTCCAGCGGCCGGGGTCGGGCGCGGCCGCGGAAGCCTGGCGTGTCAGCGGGCCCTCGGGCAGGGACTGCCGACTCAGAACCACCTCCCTGTCCCCAAGGCTCCGCCAATGGATATTTTTAATCTTACTTTAATAAGCGAAAAGACGACCGCCTCCCTTAACTGCTAATGACAAGCCTGACCGAATACGCTCATTTTTATTACACCTCCCCTGGTCCCTGGTCCCGTGTCCCGGGCGAGACCGAGGAGACACCTGACGAGCAGCAAAACGGCAGCTGCCCACAGACGCCTCGGCCGTCAGGGTGCCCGACACCTCTCCGGAACCCGGCTCTAACGTTACCCGAAACGTGTCACTCGGTGTCCGTACGCCGCCCCCCCTCCCCGGACACACACTCGACGACGCGAACAGGCTGATAAGCTTCAAACGAGGTTTCCACCTTTCCCAGCCCCTAACCCCTCCGCGGATCTGCTCGCCAACACACCCGGGTGGCTAAACCCGTCCGAGCCCGGAACGGCATTAGCCGGGCGGCTAACGCTCGCTAGCCTCGCAGCCCCGTCAGGCGACGGAAGCGCCGCCTCGTATTTCGCTTCCAGGCAGCCGTGTTTTGTTTAAGAGGAGGGGGAAAAAAACACTTAAAACAACAACAACAAGGCGAATAAAACGTCCGGACGGCTCCCTACTTACGCGGTGCGGGCGGCGCTCGGGCGCGTCGACCGCCTCACCGCCGCCTGGCGAAGAACTCCCTCACGACGCTAGCCATCTCGCGCTGGGTTTTGTTTAAAACTCCAGGAGAGTCGGGCGGCCGCGCTAAAGCTAGGCTAAGCTAACTCAGCTGCTCTCGAGCCGAGCCGAGCCGACGGCGGCTGCGCGGGCCTCGCGACACTTCCCGCCCTTTTGCGACCACTGGCCCGCTCGCCTTGTCAATCACATGCGCCGCGCCAATGGGACGGCGACGCTGGCATCGACGCAGCGTTCCAGCCGTACACAATCAGCGATCGCTATTCCGATCGCGACAGTCCTGCCTGGAACGTTTGTGACAGGGGCTAGAGGAAAGCGAAACCGTGGTTTTAGGAAGCAGTCGATATTGTACGTTTTCAGTTTGTTTGATATAACAGTTTATTGAGGTATCTGGTGAGGTGGTGTTTTCTGCAATAATGTCATCTGGTCCTTCAAATACTGCGCCACACCGCGGCAATTGTAAGTTTACACATTACCAAAATGCTTCGTTTTTATCTGTGAAATCATGTACGAACTTCAGTGGAATTACACCATGCAATCTAAAGGAAAAAAAGATAGCGCTTTGTTGTGTTTTACTTTTGTTTTGAAGACACCATTGGTATTTTTTGCAAGAATGTAGTACTTCAAAGATCTCTTTAAAACTTCATGCACAGAATCCATTTAATTTAGAGAAAAGTCCTAAAAATCTCGCAGGTGTGAGATTCTGCCCAAGGTAAAGAACCAATATCAAACAAAAAAGCCGGATTTCTCAAGGCTAAATAAAAAAAATGAATTTTGTCCTCATATATCTCATTTGGAGAGTGATTTATAGTTTTACTAATCTGGTGTGAAGTATGTGATATTAGCATTCTACATTTACCGCATTT
This sequence comes from Petrocephalus zakoni, assembly GCA_026774425.1. Classification (NCBI taxonomy): domain Eukaryota; kingdom Metazoa; phylum Chordata; class Actinopteri; order Osteoglossiformes; family Mormyridae; genus Petrocephalus; species Petrocephalus zakoni. The sequence goes on along the minus strand of JAODKN010000016.1, from coordinate 1,671,495 downwards.
AAAACCTTAATTAAAATGTTTTTTCTTATTTCTTCTGGGTGAACAAATTTTGTAAATATAAATTACAGTGTTTCACAGGGAAATCGTTGTCACCAAGTCTGACTGAGCAGCCATCATCAGTTTTATATATTTAAGATCTGAATATGAAATCAGTATTAAATATTGGATATTTGTGCTTTGATCTGGACAGCATGAGTGTCAAAAGATAAAAAATACATATTTCTTTAAAGATACTAGGCTGCATGGAAAGTTATAATTTAATAATAGATTAAGCATGTTTTTAAAAATCCCTCCACCCGTTTGTTATAACTAATGATCATACTTGTGGGAAGCCCGGTCTTTGAGTAAACAAATTATGAATAATAAAATGCCACCATCTTTACATCAGGAACACCGGCAAAACCACACATATCTGGTGCATCTTATATAGTCAAATAAGTAAATGGTTTTTGATAGAATACAGGCAAAGTCTTTGGCTCCCCCTCCTGGTATATTAGAAAAACTAGAGACCCTGCATTACAAAATACATGCATTCCATTCAAAACTTATGCAAAAAATAACAATGGAATTAAGTATTTCAAAACCATTACTTCCAATTTCACTTCTTAAGAAAAACAGTCCAAACAGACATATCTGTATTCATAAGTTGGAAAATTTTATATAAAACTTCTACATGGTACTAATTTGAGGTCGACCGATATTGGTTTTTCAGGGCCGATATCGACGCAGATTATTACTGGTTAATGGGACCGATAACCGATATTTTGAACCAGTAAGCATTTGCTTTTATGTGCTCTCTTTACATCCATCTGCAAAGCAATTTGGAGATATAAAGTCCGCTGTTAGAGTAAGGCTGCTCTATTTAAAGTGAATGTTACTTCTCAAATTAATGGCAAATGATTAATTATACAATATAAAACAAAAAAGTATATTCATAACACAGTTGCGGCAAGAAGAAGACATTAAGAATAAAGCGTATTTGCCTGAGCTGGACAAATCAAATTAATATATGCTTTAATACCATTAATACCTTTTGCTTAATAACATAACCGTTTGGTAACGCATTTAATTGAGTAGTTTAAAACGTTGTTGTCAGCTAACGTTACACATAACATTTGAGAATCACATACGGATGAGTAATGTAAGTATTGTAATGTAAAGTAAGACGAGCAGCGTGGAAGCTCAAATAAGCTCCTGTTGCAACATTAGCTGTCGCCGCTACATAGCGCTATTAACACTTTGTCATTACAGGTAACACTGCTGGCTCATACGGCAGTGTACTGCATTCACTGAAGGAAAAAAACGGTCTCTTTTTCTGAATTAACGAGATACACTTCACATAAAAACACGCCTGGATGTTGTCTTTTTTCTTTAGTGAATGCATGACGCTTTCCATGGGCTCACATTAAAGCGGGTAGGCTTTTCATTATGGAAATAGCTCACAGGAGCTCCGTGGTGTTGTGGTGGGGTAACTTCAATGTGTAGGACTGCAATGCTTTACCTTTCAATCTCAGCAACAGTCCACGCTCAGCTAAAATGCTGCTCTCCTCTTTTCCTTTGGGTTTAACGCTGTGCTTGTCAGCGAGTGTGGTGTGAGTGACAATAAGGCTTGAGTGTTGATTGGCTATTACTCGTGTGACATAGCCAATCAGAGATTGTTGTGGGCGGGATATTAAATGAAGTCGCAGTATGAGAGCAAAGAGCACATTGGAAGAGACGGCAGCGGACCCGCAGTAGCGCACATTGAAATTACTTAATATCGGCAAGCGTTAAAATAAAATGCCGATACCGGCCCCCAATAATCAGCCAGGCCGATAATCGGTCGACCCCTAACGCTAATGCAGTGGAAAATGAGACTGTCTGGCATTTTGGAAGATTCAGGTTGTCATATACCTGCACAAACTGAGAAGTTGATAGAGCAAAACTCCCTGGTGTTTCTGAATCAATGGAAAAATATTTCACAAACCTCTAACCAATAAGACACATATACATATTCCAAAAAGAAAACAGATTGTGTACTTGGCGTTTTACTTGAAACAGCAGGACTCTTTGTAAATATCCAAATTGCATACATTAGTAAAACGCAACTTTGAATTCAAAAAAATAAAAGCATCTACAAAGCAAAAAAATAAAGGATAAAATATAGTTAAAAACCCCAGTACAAAACATCAAGTGGATTAGAAAAACAGCATCTTTCAGGGAATACGAGTCATATAAACAACAAACCCAATTCAAATAGCTGAGTGACAGGTAGATGAAAGACAAGTACAGCCTCCTGCATAAGGAACAACTCCCTTGGGTTCACTTCAGGTCAATAAACCGGATGTCCATGATGAGCAGGGTGTGTCTGGGCAGGGGCCGCGGGGCCGGCGACAGCACAGTCATCACCTGGGCCTGGGTGTCCACTGCCGTGACCACAATAAAGCCACACACGGGGCTCTCCAGCACCCCCCTCCTCGTCCCCGATGCCGCACCCGTGCCTGCCTCCGCCTCGTCCTCCACGCAGCTCACGCTCAGGACATGGTGCGTCAGGTCCCTCCCCGGTGTGACGGGGACCAGCTTTAGCTGCGTGTCATCCTGAGACATCCCCAGGGGCAGGCAGGAATCCGGGATGGAGGGGGCGCCGATCTTGTAGATACGCACGTCCGAGAAGCGCACATCGAAGGCATGGGGGTAGAAGGAGACCCCGCGGAAGCCGTAGAAGTACTCTCGGATCTTCTCGTCTCGTGCCTCCCGCCGGCAGTCCTTGGAGCGCTCCACCACCCCGCCTGACTTGGGTAGCAGGACCACCTTGACGAAGTGTGGCAGGTCACGCTTCAGCTCATTGTAAAGCCTCTCCTGGTCCAGCACCAGCACTACATCCACCTCGAAGGCAGAGGCACAGTGGACTAGCGCCTGGTAGCCCGAGCCCTTGACCCAGCCACAGGTGTTGATGATGCAGCCGCCCACGCTGGCCTTCCGGTTCACTTCACAGCGCTGGGAGAAAACCTCGGCCAAGCTGGAGGTCAGCTAGAGGTAGAGGGGGACGATGCTGAGTAAAACACTCTAAGCTACAGAACAGCCACGGGAAGCAGTATCGACACCTGTCAACCTGCAAGTGCAGTTTAAACTTAAAGTGAAATAGGTCAGGGGTTCTCAGCCTGTAGTATCAAAGCGTATCAATCATTGACAAAGACTAAGATGTGCCGTTATCACATTAAAATCTGGAGTTACAATTACCACCAAAACAAAGATGTAAATTAGAAGAATTACTGTTCATAAAAAAATGAATAATATAAAAGCAATCCATATTTAAAATTAAAAAGTACTGAATTTTGTAGTAATCAGTGGTAAATGTTTTTCAAAGACCAACTTTTGACTTCAAAAGTCATCTAATTTTTACATCTAATTAGTGAAGAAAAGATCCGGTTGCTCCCCACCTTGTTGTAGAGCTTGATGTTAGTTCCCGGTGTAGTAGAACCAAAGTGGAACACAAGTGGAGCCTGGACAGAGAAGCCCTCCTCCACGTCGGCTGGCCGCTCAATGCACAGGGCCGACACTGTGCCAGGAACAGACACCTGGAGAGGCAGCAAGGACATTAAGGGTTCTAGTCGCTTCATCTGTGCAAGATTTCTTTGGGGAAAATAAAGGCAAGCAGGAAGAGGTGGAATTCCCTTACTCTGAGGTCCATTACATTTATAATACTGGCATAAAGAGGGAAAAGGCCCCAGACTCACAGCACTCTGCCCCACGTCCAGCTCCACCAGAGTGGGCCGTCGCCCCAGGCGCACGGCATAGCTGAGCAGCAGCCGGCACACTGTGGATTTCCCCACGTCTGTGGGACCAACAACCATCACCTAGGGGCGAGAGCACTACAGCTCAGAGACAGGTACTGCAGGGAGGGCTTGTGCCTATGTACTGTATAACCTGATGATTTACCAATGATCTATACTGAGTAAAGTAAACAGCTTCTTCTGTGAGTCACATATAGTCTATCAAAACAAACAGTGGGCAGATTAGCCTTAGTACACAAAGAAACAAGGTAAACAAAACACATCCAAAACCACACGCATCCAAACTTACCCGAGGCCCTCTCTCATTGTCCCTCTCAGCCTGTTGCCTCATCTGCTCCAGTGCAGCATGGGTGTTCAAGTACAGAAGCATGGGGGTATCCTTGGAAACATAGGCCACCTGGGAGGGAAATGACAGACAGCTGGGATAAAAATGTACATGCCAGTCCAATAATTACAAAGACCTGCAAGAAGACTCCCTAACACGTCATACCTCGGTTTTTCCTGTCAGTGACACGCTGCAGCCCTGCCAGGTAAACACGGCGATTTTTGACCCAGGCCCAAACGTGTACTTTTTGTTCCGATTTAATTCCGAACCGAAGACCTCAGCCAGTCCTGACAGCAGCTCCAGCTGGACCTTCTCTCCAGCCTCCACCTCGAAGCGTAGCTCGGTCTCCTTCTCCAGCTCGAACCGCACGCCACCTCCCCCCGTACCACCTGTGCTCCCGGCTCCTTCCTCACCCGACTTCTCGGAACCTTCCGTCGTCATGACTACAGCTATAATTAAATATATATATTAAAAAAACAATGCTTCTACGAGAAAGATTAGTTGCACGCAGAGCAATGCGAACGAATGGGACGTTAGACAAAGTCTAAGCATCCGAAAATGATAATTACATAATTAAATACAGAGCTACTGTCCAAATCACTGGTACAGAGTATGTTGACACCATAACCATTATCGCGACCGGTAAGAACGACAAATATTCACTGTAAACAAACTGATTTTTTGCTTTCGGTGATAAAATTCTACAGTTAACTGTTCGGAAAGAATAAAATGCAAAAAAGAAAACAAACTATACAAGAGAGGAAAACACTTGGAGACAATCAAACTACACGATAGCACCTTTATCTGTTGGTCTAATTAAAGTATAATAAAGAAGCTGTACTTACTTAAATAAAAAAGTACAAGCCCGTACTCGTAGCGCAGCCGGAACACGAAGTCACCCTGTGCTGCACCTACTTCCGTCTCAGATTGATGGCGTCACTTATATATAAACCAATAGTCGCAAACTCCGATTAAGAGCGCTCAAATCTAAAATTTTCTGGGATACACTTAAATTCTTGGGTATCATTATTCGTAAATACCAGGCTTCCAGGGTATCAGATAATTTCACCTCTCCAATTACATCAATGGGAGAAAAAGATTTCATTTGTGGCTTATGAGGCATCTTTCAATTATTGGCAGAACAGTATTTTGTAAAGTATTCCTAGACTTCTTTGTTTTTCAGAAGAATTATATATATTATTGTGAACATTTTTTTTTCATTTTTACATTACACGAGCATGACAATACAACAAGTAAGCAACATACAGCCAAGCTTGCCCCAGATTCCAAGTCCATACCCCAGCCCCCTAATCCTTATGGTAGACTCTTGGAAATGGTAACAGCCAAATGGTAAAATGAATTAATGAATAAATAAATAAATAAATAAATAAATAAATAAATAAATAAATAAATGTACATGTAATAATAATAATAATAATATTAGTAATAATAATAATAATAATAATAATGTACCCATATTCATAGAGATGTATACATACATACATACACAAATACACAATGCAACAAGTCACAATTAATGTAGAAATGAGTACTTACATAAAGAGGACCAGTACAACTATGGGAGTAAACAAGTAATCAAGACGAGTGAATAAAACAGCAACATGCTGTAGTGTCAACGGTCGATTAATGAAGAGAGTGACTTAATTTTTTCAAAAGCCACATGCCATCTAGCTATCATCCTGGTGTTAGATTTGTGCATTCAAGCTGTCAAAAGCTCCATTGAACTTATGTATAGGAGTGTGAGGGCCCATACACGACTGCACATTGTATGTGGAGGATTCACAATGGTTCACAATGAGCTTTTTAGCAGCTGTGAGAGCGGAGAAGAGCAGAATCCTTTGTAGAGGTGACAGAGAAAGCCCAGAGAAGTTATTAAAAAAAAAAATGTCTGGAGTAAGCCTGATTTTTTATCAATTAATGAGGAGATATTAATTTACAGTTGTCTCCAAAAGATATAAAGGGGTGGACATTCCCAAAAGAAGTGCATAAAAGTCCCTACCACCCTCTGAGTACACAGAGTGCAAATCAGAGAGGGAGTCAGTCTCAGATGGAAACGTTCCAGACAGTAGCAATGCCAAGTCGAGTATAAAAAGACTGAAGTAGAAAGGAGTAAAGAATCATATTTTTAAAAGACAAAATGCTATTTCATTTTGTGTGGAAGAGGAGCATCCACAATCTTAAGAATAATGTAATGATAGGGTGACCAGATAATCCATGTCATCCCGAACACTTTGAGCTACTTCAAACCTTAAAGGCTCCTGGGTTTGGCTAAATAGTTCAGCTCTTCTTGTGCTATGGCTGGTTTGTTTCATTGACTAAAAGACTCATCCAGCTGTTTCGCATTAACATTAGTGACACATGCATGATTATGGGAGACTGACCAGTACACAGCAAGAATGCAATGCTTAAGGGCTGGATTTCCTTTTAATTGAAATGGTAGTTTGCAAATCCTGTCCTAGCTCAAAATGTCCAGGATGACATGGATCATCTAGTCACCCTAGTAATGATGAACAGCCCGGCTAGGCACAGTGGCACAATAGTGCACTGTTGACTCACATCTGTAGGACCAGGGTTTTTGGAGATTGCATGTTCTCCCCATGTTGTTGTGGGCTTTCATCCCGCAGACCAAAAACATGCTGAGGTTAGTTGGGATTACCAAATTGCCCGTAGGTGTGAATGTGCCCTGCAGTGGGCTGGTGCTCCATCCTGGGTTGTTCTCCAGCTAAAAATAAACCACCAATAAGTGTAACAGAAATGTTGACCAGCCACAATAGTCTGCCTGTTCAGTGAAATAAACTGGGAAACAACATGGCTTGCACCAAAAAAAGTTTCTCATTATGAATAAAACAAGGAAGATAACTAAAGATTATTCACCGGTGTTACCTGGTTAACTGCAAGGTAACCAGATTGAAAAAAACACTAATACAGTGCTTTCAGGTGCAGCAGCAAGGACACTATAACTTATTTTGGATCACCAACTAACAACTTTATAAACAAAACCAGTGAAAGTGGAAGACATTCTATTTGCAATTTAAAATATTAACAAATCAGTTTTGGTTTGAATAAATCCCTGCTCAGTCAGCTCTTAATTTTTTCAAAATTCAATACACATTACTGCATATTTGGTATTCAAAAACTGAACATTAACAGGTCAAAGCATATCTGCCGTCTCATTTTGATACCATAAGATTTAGTAAAAACCCTAAAGCCACAAAGAGTTTGGTGTCTGAAAATGTTTTCTCTCCGTTGTACCCCCTTGATCGATGTTATTTTATCTAAGTTGTATTCTCCTAAACATTTTGTAAAATGTTTCAAGAACCTGAGTTTTTATAAGTTAATTCAGAATAAAAATTAATTATAATTATAAATCATATGAAAATTGAATAACACTTTGGCATGAAAAACATCCCTGTTCTAGAATACACCTGGACACTAAACAAGAATTTCCAAACCACCCCCCGCCCCCCAAGGGCCAAATTCCATCAGCAACACAAGGCCAAGGTCTGAGAGGTGGTCGGGGAGGGGTGTTGGATGTCAACTGAGGGGGGGATAATCGATCACATGATGCATATTCAATTGTTTTGATCCAGATGCTTTAAACTATATGATTTTTTAACTCTCTGACTTTACACCAGAGGAACTGTACTTGAACAATTAGGTAACTATTCACATTTATCATCGTTTTAGCCATTCAGCTTTTTCCCCTCCATACATCTGTGTATCACATACTTCTCTGGCAGTCACAGAAACTTGCAAAATGGAAAAGGGTGCATTTAAGTAGGAGGCATTCTAAAACGATGGTAAGTGCAAAAGAATTTTTCAAAGAACAATTTTGTAAACAGAATGCCTTTATTTCCCATTAACATAAAAAGCACACATTTTTAGCATTTATTTAAAAAAATGCACATCAATAAGATGGTAGCTGTGAATAACATATGGAACTAATGACTCCACCATCAAGGTTCAATGCATGAGGCAGCAAGATTCTCAAAGGAATAACTGGGCAACTTCCCATTCGTTAGTCCTCATCATAATGCACCCAATGACAAGGAGCCTCAGGAGATGATTGGCTGTTAAGAACAATAACAAAACAGCATGATTAGCTATACATAGAACAAAGCTAGACACAGAACAAAGAGCTAGAGCTTATCTAAAATTACAAGAGTTAACTTAAAACTTGTAATAAAGAGTAAAACAACTAAGACTTTCTGAAAGCTTTCACATTTGAGTGACAATTTTTACCGTCCGTTTGATACACTTTACTGACTCTTCAGCGCCTCCTCCAGGGCAGATACTACCACTGCAGGATCAGGGAATTTGAGTTTGCGAGGGGGACCCTTCTTCAATCCCGACCAAAGACACACTTCTGTGGAAATGGAAATGACGAGAGCACAGCCAATAAGATACATCACACTGATCTTTTCAGTTTAGTCTTTTCACCAGCCCTCTGTCGGGAACAAATCTTCACATTTGAAACTTTTTTACCGAGATGAAGCCTTACAGACTTACACAGGAATTTATAAATATATTCCATAAACAGCACACAACTATGCATCCAATGAAGTACCAAATGTCTGCAATTCCAAGGTTTCACACATTCAGATTACATTCAGAATTATGATTTTTTAATTTAGGTTTTCATGACTAAATGTTTCCAAACTAAGCAGACTATCACATATCAAAATATCAAGTTTATTTTGAAACACCATATTAAAGCAAGCCACTTTTTCCATAAAGCCATTTCTGTGACCCCCAGATGGTGGACTATTCCGACTGACCCCATCTGACCATTATCCCCCACCCATCACTCACCTTCACCCCTGACAAACAGAGTGACCTCAAAACTGTTACGCCTGGGCTTCTCAGGGTTAAGCTGCACCTTCAGGTCAGGGTGGGCTTCCGCGAGGGCTTCCCTCACCCCCTCCGCATGGCGCCCGTACACTCGTCAGCTTTTACTACATCAAACGGCATAAGGAACAAAGTTATTGATGCAGAACTATCCCTATCTTAGCAAATACTAACAGTAAGGGGCTTATTTTACCTTTACAATTTGGGTGTTTGTGTCACCATTTTATAGCAGGAAATTCAGATTAAGTACTTTTAATAAGATTGCCAGAATATCAATGGTAAATATTGCACAAGTACTTAAACCACCAACTGTCAGTTTTTCTTAAGGTGAGTAAAACATGTTAAGGAGAAAACCAAGTGTGTTTTTACAATACTACTGACCAGTGCTCAATGACAATTCTCTGGCCCTCCTCTTCCACCAGGTGTTCCTCCTCACTGACTCTCTTCTTTTTTAGGCTGCCTCCCCCTTCCTCAGGAGGAGCCTTCCGCTTCTGCCTAGCAGCTGTGGACGAAATGAGACATGGCAACAAAACACAGCAAGACTGCAGTAACTGAGGCTGCAACATGAACCCAATGCCACGTGAAAGGTGGCCCAGGAGGCTGCCATTACGCACCACTAGGCATAACTGGAAATAAGATGGCAGTGTACCGAGTATAGGTTTAGGTATTTATCTCCTGAAAGAGAATTGACTTATTTGTGCACTAATTTTTAAATTCCAGTAAATCCGCATGTAAATCCATGGCTGGTCCGACTCCGCTGCTCCCCCATTGGACATAGCTGCAAACTGCAGGCTACGACCCTTCATTTAACCAAAGTGCGCATCTACGTCCGACAGCACAGTTTATAGCTCTGCGTCCACTGACCGTCACATCTCTTATTTTGGTTTGATTTCCCAAACACGATCATCGTGCCCGAATTCGCACCCAATTTCATCATCTGAATTGTGATAGACTGCTCCCAATTCCTCAGCGCATAATGAAACTGATCTTATTTTATAAGCTTACAATACACATCTCAAGCACCCACCTCTCCCCCAACCCAGTCTGACGGGAACACATCCGTTTGGAAATAGCGCTGATACACAATACTATTTTGCTTCAATAAAAAATGAAAGAATCTTAGTAATATAATATAACCACCGTAATACTTAAAAATACTTATTCATCTGAATGTAACTAAAATAAAACGACTTACTAAAGTGAGCATAATTATACCTAGGAATTTTAAATGTCTCCGATTTAACGACTTTTATCTAATTACTAAGCAGCTTTACCTGCTTTGGAACGCGACGCCATATTCAGCTGCTGCTAAGCGATGCGCCTGCGCGCATGCCCGCGCGCGCCCCTTTGACCGGAAATGGCCTGTACCATTACCATAAAGGTGTGGGGGGGGGGGGGTGTGTGTCGGATCACCTGATAGATTACAGCGCGCAGGCAGAATGGTCTGTTCCACTCACTCTCCGTAAAAGAGGGGTGCGATAGAGCACCTGGGATCAAGTCGATTTAACTTAACCTAAAACCCTAACAATTTGGAAAACTCTGTAAATGTGGGTACTACAATGTAGATAGTCATCCCCACGTATTTAATCTTTGATTTTGACTAGTCCGTAAATTATAAGTAGAATATCCATGATTTACTCAGAGCCCGCTAACGGCATTATGATTATGATAAAGTCATATGACTGTTCCATGCAGTATCCATGGCTCCGATCTGAATACCCCTCAGAATACTTATGCACTTCTCGCGAACTCGAGGTTTCGCCATGAGACCTCATGTGGATAGCTGGTATGCAGCTAAAAGCTTTTAAAAGAATTTAGTCCCCTTAATGAAGTAAAAAATAAAGAAAGAAAGACGAACATTCTTTGATGCACTAATGGACAGACTACTTTAGTCTCCAGTCCTCAGAGGTCTGCTTTAGGTTTAACCAACCGCTTAAATAACTTGCTGATGTCCAGTATTTAGTTTTTTTTCTTTGTTATATGACGTTCTCTTGCTTACAAGGATTAGGCCTATTCATACAAGATGGTATCTAACATGCCGTGTTTAGGATGGATAAAATAGTAAGCAAGTGCCAGGTGCTGCTTAATCCGTGCCTGGGAAAGGCAAATATTGGTGAGTTATATGAAGCAGAATTAGACTGGAAATCAGTACATTTCAGACGCAAATTAGGATGGAGGATAACATTCGCTCAGAGAATGTTCTTGATTGTGTTTCTGAAGTAGAAGATCTTAGCAAATCATTGCTTAACATTTCTGTAATTTCAGTGGGTAGCTAAACTAAACACTGACACAGTGAATGCGATTTTAATTAATTAGACAGCTCTGTTATCATTTTCTCTAAGATTAATGTGACCAAACTGAATTTTTGAAAAGTAAATGTCACAGTAGACAGTAAAAAGACAGTAATTTTGTGCAGACTTTTGTGGGGTACTCAGTGATAAAACCACTGATTTTCCATAGGTTGTAGGTGGTCAGTTTGCTGAATACGTTTAAAGTTATATTCAACCTGCCATTACGATGTATGCCTTTTTAAGAAATGAGTAACGTTGTTGATGTAAGAGATCAAATTTAAATACAAGATGAGAGAAAACAATCATTGGTCCAAACGCCTCCTTGTATTAATTTCATGAAAATGCTGAACTGGAAATGAACCAGAGATAACACTGTTTTACTGGAAACAGTCTTTGTGAGCCAGGCCAAAAGAAATCTCCGGAAAGAAGCTGCTGGAAATTAAAAAAGCTTCATAAAAAGATTTCTGATAGGTTTCATGATTATGAAAAACAACTGTTGCTAAATGCAATAAAGATGTTAGCAAGAACATCAAGTCCATCTAGATGTAGATGCTCAGGCCTCAGTGCTGCTTGTTTATGTGAGAACTATTTGGATTTCAAGAGTGAAACAGTGTTTAAGGTTGAGGAAAAGTTAAATTCACTCTGGCACCTAGATTAAGTATTGATTAGGGTGAAGGGTGATATTGACAAGAGTGCGTCTGAAGGATTTTAAGGAGACTTCCATCCAAATTCTAACCACTGATTCTGGTCAGGATCACCAGTAGCCTATCCCAGGCAAAATAGGGCACAAGGGTGGGGCACACACTGGGTGGGTTTATCATAGGGTGAAAACACATTCACAGACTCTGGGTCATTTTCAGTAGAGACACTGATCAGCCTAAGAGGTTTATGTACAGGAGCTAGTGCGAAAGAAACTCATGATTCTGCAGAGTATGTAATCATGGTCTCAGATTCGTCTGCCACAATTTTACGTTGAAATGGATGAATATTGGGACTAGAAGAAAAGAAAATACCTCACAGACTCCTTGGATTATGGAAATATGTCGTGTTGTAATAATGTGATTGTTGTTCCTGGCACATCTTCTAGAATATCCCAGAATAAGTCACATACGCAACCAGTTATGTTAGGTTGAACCTCAAATCAGAGCATGTTGTTCTTCATTTCCTAGGATTCTAGTTTAATGAAATTGTACACAATTGCTCTTTGTAATATTGAGACCAGATTATTTTCCAGTTTTTGTTTTTATTAAATGTGCCCACTAGGAGGCAATAAAACACTTCAGTCTTTTGCAGTCAGTTGCACTGCCCTCTCTTAAGGAATTTAAAAATGTTACAATGCATCTAGATTCTGTGGCTGGAATTATGCAAACAAAATGAATGAAACAGTATTAGATGGATTGAAATAGACTGAGATTGGTATAGTGGGGATTAAACGCTGATGGGAAGATTTTGGTCAGATCAATTCTCATTACCATCATTTCTGCACATAAAAAAATCACCCTAGAAGCCACACACTTACATGAAAAGTTGGCGCTTTAGAAACACCAATCCTAACAGCATGATCTTGGCCCGCAGAAGGACACCCTTGATTCATGGGGAGAGCATGGGAACTCACTGTCACACGCACAGCGGGGTTAGGATCTAAGCCCCCGTCGATGGAGCTGTGAGCCACCAGTGCTAAGCACTGAGCCATCCTGTCACCCAATATGCAGTGTTATTTAAAAAGAAAAACTTTTTTTAGCCACATAAAATACTGGTAAATTTAACAAGAATTAGGAGAGTGCCGTCTTGTTATTATTGTAGGTCCGTCTACCTGCATATGTTTGCTTAAACCCCCAAACAGTTTCCCTATGGCTTATTCCCAACCACACCACCATAACATCTCCCCAAAATATTTCTCCATGAACTCCTCAGACACCTCCCCCGTCATCTCCTCAGATCATCTCCTAAAAATACAACTTCTTGCTTCTTCTTGAAACTTTGTGCTGTGAGCTCTCAGCTAGAGGTGTAAATGTCAGGTCCAGAAAGTAAAAATCCAGACCAAGATTTTGTTTCACCCAACCAGTTGCGTATAAGGAGTCACAGTCCCAGAGTATTCAAGTACTTGGTTGAAACAAAATCTCGGTCCGAATTTTTTACTTTCTGGACCTGAAATTGACACCTCTGCTCACAGCCTGTAAGGGCAAAAGCATCTGCGAAATGTATAGCCGTGACTGCAACTGCAGCCTTTAGTCAATATGCTCAATGGGGGGGTCGGTTAGGGGGGGTGGTATCTGTTCCATATTAATATATATATATGTGTCCTATTAGCGTGGTGTGTGGCTCAACGCATTCGAATACTGTTCCTGTGGTCAGACGATTTCTGCCTCAAATCCCTGGGTCTGCAGAGTGATTTCCCCTTGGTCTAATTTATCAAAAACATGTTTCTTTGGATAACAGTGTCTGCTTCATTCATTCATTCATTCATTCATCTTCCATACTGCTTGTCCTATGCAATGTTGAGGGGCTCCCGTCGAGCACACACATTCACATCTGCAGACAGTGTAGCTCTGATAACTAACACATTAAAATGTACCCTATACAGGCCAGTGTGCTCAGTAACTAAGAAGTATTAATATGAACCTTTTCTAGACTATGAGTCAGATAAACTCCTGTTTGAAGATATGCGTTCTCAGTCTTTGGGAATGGAAAATAAGCACTATGCGGAGAGAGGACACTGAATGGAGAGAAATAATAATCTGAGAAAAAAAAACAAGACTCTGACGCAGGAACAAACCAGCAATGCGCATCTTCTGACATCAAGAACAGCACTGTTTTAAATTTAGATTATTATCATTTTTTTCTCTACCATACACTGGCAGCAAAAATAGACAAGAATGAAACACAAACAGCATGTAGGAAGAAAGGACCTAAAACCATAATCATTTATCAAGCCATAACTTAATCACAGTGATTAAAAGATTGAAGAGATTACTGTCTGAACAGAGCGAGGACATGGGGGGGGGGGGGTTTTGTTTGGAGTAGGATGGGAAGGAAGGAATGAAAGTGGATTAAAAGATGGTAAATAGTGAAGTGATGACATCTAGGGTATGAGAGGAGAACAGATTGATAAAAACAAATTGAGGAGATTCTCCATTGTTCCTAATTGTCCATTTCTCTCCAGTTTACTAATTATAGAACAATTGCTGGATAAAAAGTGAATACAAATGCTTAGTTAGCTTTTTTAAATGGGGGGGCAGTGCCTGGCTCTGTGTGGCCGGCAGAGTAAACATATCATCGTTGGGCCCCTGGGCAGGGCCCTTAACCCTGAGGGCTACAGGAAGCGTGCCAGGTCACTGGTTGACCCTGTGCTCTGATCTCGGGCTTCACTCATGGAGACAAAGATGGAACGGGTGAAAAACAGAGCATTTCTATGTGCCTGTGGTCATACGTGTCCAAATCACGAAGAGAAGTATCGTTATCGTCCTCGTTATGATAAGTAGCTAAGTGGGAAGTTGATGGGCGAGTCACCACGCGACACCTAGGTCAGGGTTCAAATCCCAAGTCAGCATGTTCTCCCTGCGTTGCTCATGTTTCCATTAGTTAGTCTGATTGACATCCCCCATAAAGTGTGAGGGTGTATGGACTGGCATCCCAGCTAGTGTGTGTGCCTCAGGCTCTGTGCAGCTGGGATAGACACCAGGCTGACCCTGTATCAGACTAGTGGGACGGACTGCTCTCATGCTCCCTCTCCGCTCCTACATTCTGCCCATTTGTATGAATATACCCCGAATATGTCCACTGTTCACCACTTATGGACAGCTGAGCTCTTTCTCCACCCCCCAGGGCCCCCCGTCCCCCATGCTTACCTCATGCGGGTGACGCAGCATCAGGAGAGCCCCGCGTGAGGGGGAAGACAGTTCACTCTTCCATTTCTCAGCTATATTTAGATCATAGAGCGTATGAGAGTGGGCCAAATAAGGCAGCCGACGTAATGACAGCCAATGAAAACGCAGCATGTTACTGTATCATTTGCTACAAAGATTCAGCTCTATATTAGAGATGCTTAAGAAATTTCAAATATTGCATTTTGAGTTTATCTTGTTTGCGCCAAATACCTGTAATAGGGTAAATATATAGCATATACTGTATAAGTTTACATTGGGTTGATATATGACACTGAATTGAAGTTGTATTCCATCGTAATCAATGGGGGGGGGGGGGGCACACTCTGTGGCCAGTATATTAGATACACTCACTTGCTAATGCTAACAGCCAGTCATAGGGGTGCAACTGAATGTACAGCTATGGATAAAACAGACCACTCTCTATTCTTTAAAATTCTGCATTGTTAAATCCTGGTTTAATCCTGGTTCTGCTGGCAGAAGGTTACACTGCATGGCAGGCTGATTCCAGGCCCAAAGATCAGATACACAAGAACAAGGTGAAGCAGGAGACACTGGCAATG
>JAODKN010000016.1:1628220-1644211 GCA_026774425.1 Petrocephalus zakoni | reverse complement strand
CCCCCCCCCCCCCCCCCCCCCGCCCCCCCCCCCCCCCCCCCCCCCCCCCGCCCCCCCCCCCCGCCCCCCGCGCCCCGGGCACCCCGACCATGAATAATGGTGAGAATGATGCAGGAGGAGAAGAATGTGAAAGGCACAGTGCAGACGCCCCCTGTCATATGAAGTCGGCCACTGAGAAGGTAAAGCCGACCAGCTGAACCAATTAAATGCTTTCAGCTTTAATTTTTTTTTTTTTTACAAAAATAGTTAAATTGTGTCCAACTTGCAGTGAACATTTGAAAGTCCTGCCAGGTTTCCCATAATCCTTCTGTCAGGTTTCCAGTAGGGTTGGGTACCGTTTGGGTTTCATTCGATACCGGTATCAAATCGATTCTTTTAAAACCGTGCCGGTTCCTAAACGGTACTTAAAACGGTACTTTAAGAAAAACACACAGCAGCCGTTTCATTACATTATTAATGTATATTTAGATCCATGACTTTATCGATTATAAACTGACATTTTATTAGATTAATCATATGTACATTAGATTCGATTTTATTTCATTATTGATGTACATTCAGGTTTTTACCGATATGTTTTCTTAGCTGTCAGGGCTTTATTGTTTATCACATCGACATTACACACTCACATGAACACGCCAACTTCAACTTGATAGCTACCGCTTCAGACTGCGCTTGAAAATGTAAATTACGTGTTATCTAACTAAGACTGCGACTATAATGCTTATCGGTAAAGTAAAATTCCTAACATTGTAGATTTCTCACGGTATAATTATTTAGTTCACGCTGGCTCAGCAAACATTTTACTATGGAGCTAAATACGTTATTTGTATACGTATTTTATATTCGTTATAACCAATAAAACATGTTGCTTTCAAGCTAAATATACATCAATAATCTCATAAAACGTGTCGATTATAATGGATAAAACACGTCGCTGATGAGCTAAATATATATAATCTAATGAAACATCCCAGCAAACAATTTTCGGTTCGGCGAACGTTCTCCGAATGTTCGCTGAGCGGTGCGGGAACATGCCCTAAAGGTTATTTTATGGTTCTATATAAATAACCTCAAGGGAACGTTCACCAAACGTTTGTAAAAGAATACAAAAACGTAACCTTAATGGACCCTTCAGGGAACGTTTCCTGAACGTTCCGTATTTGCTGGGATGTCTATTGTGCTATCAAGCTAAAAGTAAACGATTTCTCAATAATAATGGATGAAAACACACTTTTAAAACGCGGGTTTTCGCACCTGCATTGCACCGTATGTATCGCATGCGCTGGTAACGGTGAGCACTACATATTTCTGTGGCACCAAAATTCACGGCGTCATTCACCGTTCACGATGGCATCGGTTATACACTAGAACCGATCGATCGAGTTTCAGTACCCAACCCTAATACTATTGCTGCTGTAAATGTAAATTGCATTGAATGGCTGCGATAACTGCGCCGCCGCTGATGAGTGCGTGAAAGTACCGAAATTTGGCACCGTTTGATTTGACAAGAAGCGATACCCGGTACATCGATATTCAGTCGGTACCTTTAAAAGTACCGACCTTGGTACCCAATCCTAGTTTCCAGGTCCCATTCACCTGGCCTGGGATGGCACATAAAGTTGGCCCTGGTCTTAGGCGTCCCCACAGGTACAAATTTACTGATGGGGAGGGGGTTAAATTTTGCCATCTCACCTGCCCATTGGCTCCACCAGGACAATGCCCGGAATGCCAGATGCTCAGTACAGCCTTGCCATCGATCTAGGGACATTATGGAGACCTGGTATGCCCTCAGCTCGTGGCCGGATTAGAACCTGCAGCCATGGAGATGTGTGGTGAGATTGCTACCCAGTGGGAAAAAAAACAATAATATCGTTTTACAAACAGAACATTTGCTAAGTCTCCCTCATAACCCACCTCCCACTTCTTTTATGTGTGTTTGTGTGTGTGTGTGTCACTGTCTCCATGTGCCTCTCTCCTTCATTAACTCTGTGTGTCTGTTGTGGGGGTGGAATCTTCACAACAACAACTGGTCCAGTCATAAATTCGGGGACAAAATGTCACTTTGGACCCCCCCCCCTTCCTCGCCCTCCGATCTCGTTCCCCCACTGACTCACGGCCTCATCACAGCTCCTCTATATCCTAATTATTCATTCCCAAATATAGTCCATCATTTCGCAGCTAGGGGAACCTAGTCCAGGCCTTAACATGAGGGCTCCAGGCAGGGGAGGCATACGATAATCGCCATGAACCGGCCCTTCTTGCATGCACCGGCCACCGCGACCTGCCCGTCGATGCGTCTAGAAGCAAACAGACCGCTAATGATTCCTGTATGCGGCTGTGCACGCGGGCGCTATGGTTACTAAGTAGCTCTAAACCGTAATGGTCCTGGGGGAATTTTTGCAGAGCAGAGTGATGGATTCTGAGCAGCTTACGGTTTAAAAATGGCCATAATTAAAGATGGCCACAAGTCTGGTCACGTCAGGCTGCTCCTCTCCCAGTTTGTACCATCTGTCCGCACAATCCTCAAACCCCTTGGAAGCGCTAAGTAGGGCAAGTCAGAGAAAAGAAGCTCCTCCACGCTAATCAGTGACTTATCCAAATGCATTCTTAGTAATCTACACTCCCATTTAATCTACCTCTAATACTCCTCATTATGCAGTTGTTAATTAGATATTCAAAATGAATTTCCACAAATAAAGCAAGTGAATGGGAATAGTTATTTTCTCCATAAATACCAAAATTCCTTGACATGGGGAGCTTAGATTTATGTGCTTATTTTTTTAATCCAAAAAAAGTCTATGAAAAGCTTTCAGGAGGACAGGGACTTATTGGTTCTCAGACAGAAGGGGGCAAAAATGAGATTTGCACCGTAGAATAAATTGTTTTCCAGATACGCTCCTGTTAAAAAATGTAGGTTAATGGGGTAGATATGAACGTTGACACTATTTGTAAATAAACAAGTTTTATAATTATTAAGCACCCATCTATCTGTCTGCCTGTCGGATTACCTAGTGGTGTAGGAACCAGGGGGTGTACGCCCCCCCAATATGTAATTAGGATTCATTCAGTATCATTCACTACAAAGAGACCTTGCCATTAAATTTGTGCCCCCCCCCCTCCATTTCAAACTCTCTCCTACGTTATTGCGCCTACCAGCTGCTCATGAGTAGTGTCACATGGAATGAAAGACTAATTAATCAATATGAAAAAAATAACATGGACTTTACTGTGTTGAGGAAAACTTAGTAAAAGTTTTATAATACAGGTAGTCGCCGACTTACGATGGAGATGCGTTCCGATGACCGTTTCTTAGCCTATATGCATTGTAATCGTGAGTCATAAATGTAAAGTAATGAACTGGATTCATTTGGCTAATGCAATTTATTAGAAAGTTTCTTCAGTGAATAATCCTGTCTGCAGGAGATTTCACAATTTTTCCATAACTGCCTATGCCATATATGGTCATGGTGCGTTTGGAGCCTTTTCATTGGGATGCCAATCCATCACAGGGCACGGGACGGGGGACACCCTGGGTGGGATGCCAGTCCATCACAGGGCACAGGGCTGGGGTACATGCTAGACAGGATGCCAGTCCATCACAGGGCACAGGGCTGGGGTACACCCTGGACGGGATGCCAGTCCATCACAGGGCGCGGGGCTGGGGTACACCCTGGACGGGATGCCAGTCCATCACAGGGCACAGGGCTGGGGTACACCCTGGACGGGATGCTAGTGTATCACAGGGCACGGGGCTGGGGTACACCCTGGACGAGATGCTAGTCCATCACAGGGCACGGGGCTGGGGTACATGCTAGCCGGGATGCCAGTCCATCACAGGGCACGGGGCTGGGGTACACCCTGGACGGGATGCCAGTCCATCACAGGGCTTCAGGTACCAGTGGGAGAGCGGCACAACCAAGAGCAGAACATACTGACTCCATTCATGTGAGGCCAGGGGAGAGAACTGAGCCCTGGAGGTGTGAACATCCAGTGATGAGAATCACTGAACCACCATCATACCCCAAGTTACTATAAAGCCAAACTTACTCCATAAGTACACAATAAAACTAAACAAGAAACACCAGAAGTCACACAGTAACTCACCATGCTAAACAGCTGAATACAGTGTTTTGTATAATATGGTTGATATACTTGATGACTGATGCATTCATTTTTGGGTAGCTGGGCTCTACGTTAAGAGACAACCGTTGTTTTCCTAATTACCTGACTTTTATGTAGTTACCCCATCAGATGAGGGATCTAAGTGAATGTCAGTAGATATGGATGGGAGATGCATGTTTCGCCCATGTTCACCTGGTATGTGCAAGATAAAAATTATGGCGTTTATATTTGTCATGCAATGTGGGTCACATGACATGCAAATGCTAGATAAGTCATCATGATGTGTGATCTGTGACACATTCTTGATGTAAGACGTTACATGACAGGAAATAGTGGCCATTTTTATTTCTGCTTGTCCTTTTGGCAGGGGGGGGGGGTGTTTTTAAATTCATAAATTACAAATGAATACCTATGCAAGTCCATTCTGTAAAACCAAACTGATATTTATTCACATTCTTGTGCTCTGAAATACAAAAAGATATCACATGACATCTAGGGATTCATTTATTATTTTTATTTTAAAACCCATAGCAGAGACCAAGTTCACCACACCAACGGTTACATTCAAGGTGACAGTAGAAAAAAAAAAACAAAGCAGATGTCCGTTCTCTTGCGCGGTGCGTCACAGACTGCTACGCAGTCCTGACGCTCACGGGCACGCACAGAAACGGCGGTGGGGCTGGCGCACTCCTCACCTGGCGCTGACCCCCCCATGAAGAAGGCCACTCGCGGTTCAGGCTGAATACCAGAATGGGCTGCATTGATCTCCCCAGCGGCACCCGTACGCGATTTCGCTCTGACTTAACCACTACGTACTACAACCAGATTCTGCCAAGACAGCAGACAAAGCGACCCACTCGACTCGCACCTTAGCTTCTCAGTTTCTGGGTACATTCATTAATGAGAACAAAAAGAAAACAAACATATTTTATCCTGAATGCCTTCAGCCAGTGTTTAAGAGGACTGTAATTTCCATATCATAACAGTGTCAGTAGGACTACATTCAGGCGTTAGTACAAGAGGTGAAGACATTAGTCAGTCAGTCTATTGAACAGAAATGAAAACAGTAAATTAGGCTGACAGCTGGATTTAACCACTGTACCCCTGTGCTCCTGTATCCCTATTCACAGAAACATCACGCCGTATCACGTGCACTAACCTTAAAGAGAGACCCAGTGTTTTCATTGAACCCTCATATTCTCTGGAGCGGGGGGGGGGGAGTGATGTCCAGTTGGAAATGATGTGAGCAAAGGGGGGAGAGGGACGGATTACATCAGCACTCCCACGCCATCTCCCAGCAGCCCAGACGCGACTCGTGGGCCGCAGGGCCGGCCAGCGAAAGCCTGGGCTTAGGAGAGGATAGGCTGCTTCAGACCGTGCCTCTCGATCCGCCCATTAAGCGTCCCACTGCTGGTCCATCGCTGTCCCCGTGTGTCTCAGTGAGTTACACGGGAATCGCGGCATCTACAGAGCTTTCAGCCTCTCTGTCTGTTAGGCCGTGAAGGATCGCAGTACAGCTGGTACATCAGCGAGCTCATCCCTCAGTCAGCAGTGCCGGAATCCAAGGCCCGGGCCGTCTGATTTGAGATTTGTTTGCGGTCAGTCCATTCAACAGTCCAGATGGCTTGTCAAATAAGAGTGGGTAGCTGTCCAGTCAAGTAATTTACCTTCATATGCATTTTATTCACAGTTGTGGTGATACACCAAACTCAAATGTGGCTTTTCGCTAGTCCATATTTTGGAAACGTCAACTGGCGAAAAATCAAAACCAGTTTTCTAAAAGGGTGTCTGCGGAGGTTTTGTGAATGTTCTTCCCTCTGGGAAAAAATGTTCTGCATTTTTTCAGTCAGCCAATTTCTACACTTCAGTTTATGCAGAGTTTGGGAGGTGCCTGAAATTCTCACAGTGAATACCGTGACAGAAAATAAATCTTGTCTGAATTATTTCAATGTAAAAAAAAATTATAGTAAAGTTTAACCCAAGGGTGATTAAACATGCCCTTTCTTCCTCGATCCAGTTACATTAACTGGCCCTATGTATCTCTCCTAACATTTAACATAAAATACATTAATAACCATGGCAACAGCCACTACTAAGAATAACTACATGTTATGATCCACAGTGTTGCTATTTACAAAGGAAAATATTAAAGTATTTACACAGTGTGCATTGTAAAAGATCAGTGCTGGTGTGTACCAAAATAAGCAGATTCAGAATGAACGCTTCACCACTAGCTTGAGGTCATCCTCCACTTCCTGTTCCTGTTCCCGCAGCTCTGCCTCCTTCCTGCTCTCCCTTCCTGCCTCTATCCATTTCCCTGCCTCGCTCGTCTTCCCCTTCTCATCACTGGGCACTTTACCATTATCATGTGGCGCCGACACTGCCTATCTCTGTGCGCCTACCTTTCTCCGGGCAAAGACTCGTCTTTTAACTGGCTGCCCAGATGACTACCGTAGCGCAATTTTTTTTTCCATTTGACTTGCTTTTCCTAGAAATCTAATTCAGTGTTTATTAGTGTTCGCTTCTCAGAACTAGGCATATTTCAGATTTGCAATTTGGATGGCCCTAAAGGTATGTCAGGTCCTCAAATTTTTGCCAGATGCCCAATTATCATTTCTTAATGAACAATTATATATATATTAGGAATATTCTCAATGACAGCAGACATGCATTTGCTGGCAGAATCTGTTTACAAGAGACATGTGACTAATTATACCGAAAGCCTATTATGAGGATTACAGATCAAGTGGTGCTCCCGTGCGAGAGGGTGTCTTCTATGAGAAGTGCTGCTCATTTTTCGAGCTCAGATGTCAAAATTAGCAGTATGAAAGTAGTTTGTATAAAACTATTAATGCCCACAGTGCTGGGGGCTTGCAGTAACCTTAATTTCAATGCATTGCTTGAAATAATATCTCCAGCTCTTACAGCTGTGCATTGACATAGGAGTAATAGTGATCTTACTACAGTAGTAGTAATAGTCACAGTAACAGCAGCAAGCATAGAAGGAATTTGCTAGAGTGGTGACAGTTGAGATGTGTTAGTGTGGTTAGTAGGTAATGACACTACCGTTGTGCTTTTAAGTGAGTTCGATTACCGTTATTACAGTGGCGGCCGATAGCATGAGCTGCTCCTTGGCCGAGTCTAAGCGGCTGGCTGCGGCTCTCGGTAATCTCCCTGCTGCCCTGTCGTACCCGCCATCAGCATAGCGCCCGTCAGACCGCCGAAAGGTCTCGGAGCCAAACTGAGCAGAATCAAGACACAGGTTTGCAAAGGAAGTGGAAGGGAAAGACAAAGAGGATTTCGAGAAACAGGAGTTCTCAAAACAGGAAAAGGGAGCGTCGGGGGAGATGGTATCAACCAAAGAGGAAGTGGAAGAAGAGAAGGGTGATGGCTAGGGAGAGCAGGGAGAGGAGGGAAGAGGGAGAGGAGGGCGAGGAGGAAGGCACCGCCGGGGAGTCGAAGCCGGGCGGACATTCGAGCTCGAAGCAGCGCACAGAGGCGTCTTCGTTTCCGTAGTTGGCCCAGTACTCCTCCGGATCCAGCTTCGGCAGGGCGGCTTCCTCTTCCCCGATCTCATACTTTGCAGAAAATGATGTAGATGAGGTGGATGGGTTGAGGGGCTTGCCTGAGGAGAAGGGGAAGGCCTTGACTACTTCGGAACTCTTGCTGAAAATGCCCTTGGAGCTGGAGACGGGCTTGGACTTGGAGAACCACCAGCGAGTCTTGGTGCTGAAGGTCGTGGTGGTGGTCCCTGCCAGGGAGCCGGGGTCAGGCAGGGGGCAGAGGGCGAAGTCCATCTCTCGAAGGAAGCGGAGGTCGGAGCCGCGTTTAGGCGAGGGCGCGGTGCAGACCAGCTCGGAGGAGGACACGCGAGACTTGCGGAACCACTCCCAGAGGGCACGGGCCTCACAGCCACATGACCAGGGGTTCCCGTTGAGCCTCAGGAACTGGATGGAGGCAGAGTCCCTCAATACCTGCCCGGGGAGCTCTGAAAGGGAATTGTTGAAAAGGTAGAGGATGGTGAGCCGGCCCATGTCCCGGAAGGCCTTCCGGTGGATCTGTTTGATCCGGTTGTCGTGCATCAGCAAGCGATCCAGGTTCACCAGGCCCCTGAAGACATTTTCAGACAGCGTGCGGATGCGGTTGCCATGGAGGAAGAGGTGGGTGAGGTTGACCAGATCAGAGAACAGGTCATCTGGCAGGAAGTGAAGCTGGTTCTCCTGTAAGTACAGAAACTGCAGGCTGTAGAGCTTGTGGAAGAGGTCATGGGGCAAAGCCGCCAGCCCGCAACGATGCATGTGCAGGCTCTGCAGCTTCTCCAGCCCCCGAAAGACACCCCCTTCCAGCTGCCGCAGATTCGAGTTGTCGCCCAGGTCCAGCTCTTCTAACTCTCTCAGTTCGCTGAAGGCTCCAGGCTCGATCCAGGAAATGTTGTTTGAATACAGCCAGAGAACCTAAAAGTGTTGCCATTGGAAAAGGAAACAAAATTGAAGGTGAGCAGGGAACAGGAGAGGGAAAATATGGGAAATCATATGTAGGAATATGGGAATCATTTATATGAAGATCGTAACAATAATAGCAGGAACAAGTAGCCTTAAGTAACACTAGTATGATGCTGACATGTTGCGTGTTGCAGAATGGTGCAAAAACACACAGGAGCACACCTGTGTCTCGAAGCCGAAGGAGTCCACACGCAGCTCGGTGATCTGGTTGTTCTGCAGGAACACGCGCTGCGAGTCAAACGGAACACCAGCTGGCACCGAGGTGAAGTTCTGCGACTGACAGCTGACGGTCATGGGCGAAGGGTAGCACACGCACAGGCGAGGGCAGCCCAGGGCCGCGTGGGGCTTCCCAATGATCAGCCAGGTCACCAGCCATAAGGACAAACCACCTAAAGAGGCAGAAAGCACAGGAACGGGGTGGTTACGCGCACGAGGCGGCTGGGACGTGGCAGCAGTGATGAGAGCTGTCCACAAGACTGGTGCTGAATCTTTGTAAAGTTACACAGACTTTCCTCTTGCCACTGATTCAACTTGTGCAGATATCCTAGTAACATTTCTGGTCAATTTTATGTCTCAGAGCAAATATATAGTAACTGGTTGAAGTTACATTATACAAGGTTTAGTTAATTGAATGGATGATGGATGGACGTATTAAAACGGTTATGATTCAATGACACATTTTTATTGGTATTATTTCGATTATTACACCATTACATAGACCATTAATAGCTTTTTTAAATAAACTGCTTAGAGATGCAAAGATTTCCATGTAAATTCTTGATAAAGGAGTAAATTGAGAGTAATAAAGCGTGTCTATTCACTAAGTGCCAACTTAACTGCACGTTAAGTTTGGGGTCCCGAAAACGTACAAAAGGCATTTGAAAACCGATAGAGCTCCATTTCGGTTCCCATGTATAATTAAAAGACGATCCAATAGGGTCGGATAACAGGAAACAATAACGATCTATCAAAAATAGTACTTGAAATAAATAAATAAATGGAAGTCTGTGCATCTGCCGGTGGCTTACAATGGACTGAGCGTGCACAGTTAATTTGGTAGACGTTGAACGAAATTGTATAAAAATACATTGTGGGGAGGCATCTAATGTTACACAGAGCAATGCCGTCCCTTCTAGGTATTCTCTCTTGCACTTAGTTTGAATTTTCACTCGTTGGTTTCACATGTTGAAAGTTTTTTTTGTCTGTTTGTACGATAACGAAATAAACTTTAAAACACTCAATCCCACCGCGTAGTACATCAGTAAAATCTTTTACGATGATTCAATTACGTTCTTTATGCAAGAATAGAAATTACATTGTGGCCAATACAAAAATCTGAAAGACCGACACTTTTGAACTTCTGCTACTTAATTACACGCTCTCAGAAAATAGGGTACCAATTTGTACATTGAGGGTACAGCCCCAGTGACAAGCAAAGGTACAAATTGGTACCTTTTTTCTGAGAGTGCATTTGCGGTCACGGTCTGGGATGCAGACCCAGCAGCAGTCTGCTGTTTATATATGCATTATACCTAATTAATACGGAAAATATGACATGCAATTGTTTTCAAATCCCGGTTTTCAAAATAGCAGTTGCCTATTATATTCAAATCCGGCATCTGACAGTGAATATGCTGCAGAGATACGGACAGAAACATGCATGAAAGCAGAAGCGGACTCACTCTTGAAGTTGCGGGTGCCGGAGGTGCGACGGCGCCGTGTAGTCGAGCGATTCTCCATCCCGAACCAAAGCCGAAAGCGAGTTAGCCTGAGGCGTCGACGAGCTGCCTGCTATCTCCGCTGAAGTTCAGCTCTGGTTTGCGAGTCGGGTTTGTCGGCGGGACTCGGTGGCAGCTCTGCCGATCGGCACCCGCTTTATATGCGGAGCCCGCCGGCGCCTACGATGGTGGGCAGGCACGGAATCTCTCATACGTAAGCAGCCGGGTCAGGTCCTCTGAAGGAGGGATGGGCGCTGGGAGGGGAGGAAGCGATGGAGGATGGAGTGTGTGTGGGGGGGGGATTCGCTTACTATTCAGCTGGGAGGAGGATACGGGCAAAATATCAATATATGTTTCTTGGCGATAAAAAAGCCGTTTTTTTTGCTTTTTGATGCGTCTTTGAATGACACCAAACAGGACGTAGGAAATAACGAGCGCAGTGACCCCCCCCCTCCGGGGAGCAAAGGGAAGAGATCAGAGGCGGAATAAATCATTTTACTTAAAAGTGAAAAAATAAGGACGGATTACCTAACTGCCTCTTCTCTTGGCAACGAAAGTGTTTCCGTAACTTCAGTAATTATTTCCTTACCCTTAATGATACCCTACTGCTTTCTATGTAGATAGATTTATTGATAAATATTCAAATACTCCCGTGATATGTCATAACAAGGCGCAAGTGGAGAAATCACCATAATTACGTATTTTATTTTCCTTGTTTGTTAATCTCAGGAAAGTACTGTATCAGAGTTAGTGTGAATATAAAATAATTGTTTGTGTTTGTGCTCAAAATCAATTATCAAACGGCACAAACTACTCCGCTGGTGTTTGGATTATTCTAAATTGGTTTTAGTTGCCAGACAGTGGAGCGAATGACCTGCATCATTACAGTAGCTATTGATGTCAAACATGAATATGTACGATGTTTATGCTTCACTGCAGTGAATAACTGTACGACTGAGTAAGACCAAGAGGACCAGAGTGTGGGATTTGAGTCAGGAGTCCTGACATGTGACACATCAAAGGTTCCCTATTCGTCCTAATTGCTCTGGCCACATCACTGGAGATGCTACCCTATACACTTCTGTTGTTGGATATGACATGTGTGAAGTTCACATTGTTGAGAGTTCCATTGTAAAGTTCTCATTTGTTTGAAGTTCTTTTGCTAAAGTCCCCATAGTTGGGTGTTCTGTTTCTAAAGTTCTAAAGTTCCAGTTGTTAGGAGTTTCATTTCTTAAGTTCCCATAGTTGGGAGTTCTGTTTCTAAAGTCACCGTTGTTGGGAGCTCCATTTGTAAAATTCGCATCGTTGGGTGTTCGGTGTGTAATGTTCTTGTCTTGAGTTCTCTTTGTAATGTTATTCTTGTTATTGGGGGTTCTATGTATACTGTTCTTACTGTTGGGAATTCCGTGCGTTAAGCCCACAAGGTTGGGAGTGCCACCCGACAGTGTGAAAAGAGTGGGCTCTACACGGCAGCGCGCCGTGGCAAGTCTTTGCGGGCATTCATAAAGCAAAAACAAAACAAAAAACAATGAATGAATGACTGGTGCCGATCCCTCCTACAGGGCCGCGCGCGAGCGTCGTGTGCGCTCTGTTCCTGAGCGCGTCATCCTCAGCTGCGTAGGCGGCTGCCAGCTACACGCTGACATTTGGGCGTGCGGTGCGAAGCGCGGCACGGGGGGTGGTATGGAGCTGACGAGGGAACACGAGGCGTGGGATCAAACAGCTGACCGGGGAGGTGGTGGGCTCCCCAGGCCGCTAACCACAGCGCCCAGTCTCTGAGCGGCCCCGTGCCCATCAGCGCTAATGATTGGGGGCTGCTTCCAGGCCATCTCTCTCTCTCGTTCTCTCTCTCATTCCTTCTCCCTCCTCCACCTCCCCTGCCTGATCAGCCCTCTGATTCAGCGGCACGCTGACATTTGATCTTGTGTATACACAGCCCGTCCAAGGGGGGCTCTGTCCCACATGCCACAGACCGTGCCGAGAACATGCCGACCACTGTTCCTCACACATGTGGTGGACCACGCCTGGAAGCCCAGCCAAATGGACGGACAGGGCGTTCCGAGCAAAGCGCACGTGCTGCTGGCATGGCGCTGGTTACCCTTTGGACGCCAAAACATGATGAACACAGTGTGCGAACCCAATTTGGGCCGATTTTTGCGATGATGCACAGTAGCCCAGTAGACTGTGTCCCTGAGCTGTCAAGAAGGGTAAATTGTTGGGGTAAATTACTGCACCAGCATCAAAAAAGACCACAGTCAGTAATAGTGTTTTTCCGCAACAAGCTGTGACTTATACATCACCTTTTTATATTGTACATTACTTTTACAAATACATGGATAATCTATACATGGCTTATTGACAAAAGTGTTTTCAAATATGTTCTTTGTTGTTGGATAAATGTTTGGATAACTATCATTCTCCAATCATTAAAAAATTCCAGTTTTGTAAGATCATTGGGCACCTTCTGTCAGCTCGAGTCCAAAACGGATCCATCAAGCAATTTCCCTTAGGGGATCAATAAAGTATCTTTCTATTCTCTATTCTATATTATGTGCCGCGTCGCTTTTACGTAAAATGTGCGGCGGTTGACTTCCGTGCCCATGAATGACGGGTCCATGCGCCTTCCTGTGTCTGTCGTGTCCCTGATCTGTGCCTTTCCGACGCCTAGGTGCGATCCGTCATCACTTGCCTTTTTTTTTCCCCGCCACTTCTGTCTGTGCTGAACTTCATTCCCATCCATCAGTCAGTGGGTTGAAGTGAGGAGACAGACTCACTTTCCTCACCACTTTGGGGAGGGTGCTTACTGAGGGACTCGGCACTCTCCATCGCGCCCCCAGAAAAGATTCGTCACATGTGTGTTTTAGGGAGATGTGAGATCATGCAGACTTGAAATTACAAGCCGACAACCAATAATGGAAGGGAGTGGATGTGGTGAAAGGCGAACGGAAGTCTAAATATGGACCAGAGGGCTTTATTGTTCCCCGCTCAGTTCTGACGGCTGCTTTTCAGTTCTGCTGTCTCGTGTTGTCATGGTTATTTCCATAATTTCCTGCTTTTATCTTTGACTTGATCCAGCTTTCATAGCAGTTTGTAAGTCATACATGGTATCATACAGAATATTACAGACAAAGGTCAGTTTACATAGATCCCTCTTGGCCAAGCTATCATCTAGCTGTATTTTTCAAATTTTTTCAGGGGTCTCCAACTCCGGTCCTGGAGAGCTACTGTCCAGTACCTGCCTTCTGATGAGCCACACCTGTTCTCAGGTACATACCAGGAACAGGTGCGGCTCATTAGAAGCCAGGTGGAATAGAAAACATACTGGACAGTAGCTCTGGAGACCCCTGCCTTAGATAATGTTTTCACATAAAGTGGCCTACTATTTTTATCCAGGTCAAACATACAATGGTATGATCCCTGCCTAAACCTTAATCAGCATAAGTTCACGCCTCTCAACTGCTATGCTATCTGATAATCAGATAACCGGGTGTATCAATGTTTTTGTGATACTTCCCAACTGCTTAGCACCGCACACATTAATGGTAATCTCACGGACACCCCCTCGCTTTCGTTCTCCAAGTCCAGAGGGAACTTAAAAAAAATCGACTCCCCACGCCCCCCTCCAGCAATCTCTCCCACGCGCAACCACCATGCACCACGCACATCGTGCAAAAACAGCCGAGTCTGCGCTCTCTGCCTTCCTGTGTGTGGCCAGGCGTCCGTGTCAGTGTGTGCGAGCGTGAGTGTGAGTGCCTAGCGCGGCGGGTTCACGTCAGAGAGCGTGCACACACACTACTCAGTGCTCTCTCTTTCTCCCATGGTAGAGACATGACAGAAATAGCCGGAAAACACATCACCTCATTCCTTGTCACTTGCTCATTAAATAATTCCCCCTCCACCCTCTCCACAACTCCCTCCTTCCTCTATTTTCACCAGTTCATTCATTAGTTTCTTTATTTTTAAATAATGACAGTCAGATTTTGATCAGAGATGACGCAGGCTGGCCCGAACGCAGCCGTGCCGCTGAACCACACCGGGGAGAGACAGACTGGGGGAGGAATTCAGAATTAAGCTAAAAAAAATTATGGTGGGAATTACATGATGAGAAGGACCCCTAAATAGTTCATACTAATTCTGATAAAATTATGTTTTGAAGGTAGTTCATTATTTATAGAGAAGGTCTATTGTGCTTCAGAATTATCTCTTAATTAGCAAGAGGTGATGTAAATGGCCAGAATGCAGTTATTGAATGAGAATATTATTGTGATTTTTTATTTTATTTCTAAGATAAAGCATTATTCTTTAAGAAAAACCTTTAATACATACATACTTTCATGCGCATAATTATTTCTCATAGAAAGCAAATTATGTCCAGCTGAATTTATTTTTTAGAATTCAAATTAGAAAAGAAAACTATTTCTGATGAAGCAAAACTTTTACGTGCCTTTGGGGGTTCTCACATTTGTTATTCAATTTCATACATCAGGATAAATTGTGGATGTGTCAAGATTGCTTGACACCATTCTAAGAAATTCTTTCCAGAATATCATACATATGGCTCTCAAATCAGGATTCATCAGCACTGCTGTGGTACAATGTGGAGTTAACGTAAATTTTAATATACATTTTAAATGAGAAATGTATGCAAGAGTTTCCTTCAATACACATAATGTTAAGGCAGAATTTGCAGTTATTTCACTTTCAGCTAAAATACCTGCACTGTAGCAGTGTCAATACCAGTAAATCTGCTAGTCATTGTATCAAATCAGTGTATCAAACCAGTTCAGATGTTCAAAGGTCCAGCTGATACCGTGAGCTGGTTTTAACCTTATCAGGGAGAATACATAGCACTGACCACCACCATTGAGCATTCCAGAACACTAGGTGGCAGTAAATGGTTTTGTGTTGCCAGCAAGCATGGTGCTGCTGAGAAAGCTAGTGCAGCTGGGTACAGGTGATGTTACCTGGGAATAGGGATTAAACGGGCCCCGGGTCTAAATGTTTAAAGACCGGAGTATCGATAAGCTCTGACGTTAGCGGTATGGCTTTCGGTACTGGAGAAATTAATAAATCCGTTTTTTTTATTTGTGTAAAAACATAATCTCCCTGTTTATCTGATCAGCTCCGTTGTTGATTAAAACATTAACCTAGAGCGCTGTCTCGTGTGAGATGGACGGGGAAACTCACACGCGTCACACACAGTCGCTGGCGTCGATACCCGATCTGCGGGCGCATGCGCAAAGCTCTGTTCTGCGTATGGCTGTGTGGCCTCCGCTGGACCCTGCCCGATCGGCGAGAGTATGCGCACAAATTAAAAATTTAATACATTGTAAGATATGAAAGCAGACGTACACAATCACATGATACTTAATATCCATTATAGACATAGAAATATATGACAAGTACAGTCTGCCTGTGCTTATATATATATATATATATATATATATATACAGTCCCTGACAAAAGTCTTGTTGCTTGTGTACAAATTGAACTCAAGTGCCGCTGAAAAATATTTCTAATCAAGATTTTTTTACAAGAAATGGCTCATTTTATTCCCAAGAGCTTTTGCAATACTGTTTCAGTGCAAAACGAAACTGTCAAAAAGTATTCTAATATTCAAAGCTTGGTAAAGCCCATTGAGTCAGT
>JAODKN010000016.1:1572193-1586204 GCA_026774425.1 Petrocephalus zakoni | reverse complement strand
CGTTAGCCTAGCCGCGTTAGCTTAGCAGCGTTAGCCTAGCCGCGTTAGCTTAGCAGCGTTAGCCTAGCCGCGTTAGCTTAGCAGCGTTAGCCTAGCCGCGTTAGCCTAGCAGCGCCGCGTCCGGCCACTGGACGCCTGGCTACTTTGAGTTGCGTGTCCGGTCTGGCTCTGTGGGCTCGGGCTGTTTGTTGTTTGTCACGTTTAATTCCTGGCTGGAGGTAGCTGCCTATACCCAGAGTAACGGCGGCGGGGGGGTTATTCTCTGGTCCCTTCCTTTTGTCTGGCCAGCCTTCGGCGGCACTCGTGTCGGGTTTATCCGCCTGCTTCGGGGGGGTTTGCTGCAGTACGTGCGCGTTCGGCACGAATATCGCCGCAATTCGTGCCCTTTTATCGGGGCCCCGGGAACTTTTTCCCTCCCCCCTCGGATGGGAGGCTTGGCCGGCTGCCCGCACGATGCGATACGGCCTCGGGCCGGCCACGACGCGCTGCCCCCGGCCGGACGCGCACCCTTTAAGGCGCCCTTTATTTATTTCATTCCCCAGGCAGACACAAAGGGGAAAGTTGGCTCGCTGGCCGCCTAGCCGCGTACGTTCGGCCGGACCCCGGCTCCCCGGCCGCTTCGCTCCCGCTGTCACCCGCGCCGGGCCGGCGGGCGGCTGCGTCCCCGCCACATTCCTCATTATTCCTTTAACTCCCGAAGAAAAGGCGTTTTAATGAATAGTCGCCGCTGTCTCTCGGGCTGCGGTACCGCGGCGCCCCGCAGCCGGTCCCGTCGTAGCCCGGCAGCGCGGGGTGTAGCCGTGGCGCCCCGGCCGTAGGCGCTGTGCCCTTTCCGTGCGGGCGCCGCATGCACCGCAGCTTAAAGTGCTGAGCCGTGTTGTTTTTTTGGACAGCTATTCTTATTCTTAAGTTAAATATCAACATTTTTTCTTTTCTTTCTTTCTTTTTTTTTTAGTTTGACTAAGAGCCCTTGCGGTATTAGCGGAGGCAGCGCTGTCACCTGATACTGCAGACGGGGCAGCTGGAACAACAGGTAAGGTAGGAGAAGGGATTCGTGCCTTTGTGTGTGATGTCCGCGCCGAATGCATTGTTCTTGCCCTTCATTCCGTGCCTGAAAAGAGAATAGTAAAGTTTCACTGCTAACTGGGTGCCATTTCTCCTAAGATCCGTTTATTTCCTGACATTGGCTTGAGAAAGTGGCCCCACGTAGAATCGTGAATATGCCGAAGAGGTTCGGTTAAATGTTTCTTTTTTTGTTTTGTTTTTGTTTCCATTTGTCTTGGGATACATGCTTTCGCCTGGAACATTTTAAGTGTCCTGGTCAGGCAGCTTGAGTGTCTGTGAAGCCGCATTTGTTGCCAACGTTATAGGCGTCC
The DNA here is from genome assembly GCA_026774425.1 of Petrocephalus zakoni. Lineage (NCBI taxonomy): Eukaryota > Metazoa > Chordata > Actinopteri > Osteoglossiformes > Mormyridae > Petrocephalus > Petrocephalus zakoni. The sequence continues at coordinate 1,584,828 of JAODKN010000016.1, read as the reverse complement.
TGAATGAAAGGTGTTGAATTTTGTCCGTTTGGTAAATCTAGGTAAACTGGTATAATTGGTCTGAGAAGGGAGGTTGATGACTGGATGTGTGTTAAATTTCAGCTTTGGTGCTTTTTAAGAACCTGTTGGGTGGGTCCGTGATCTAATGTGTCTAGGAGGGGCTGGGTGTGGTTAATCCATCTCTGTGTGAAATACGCCTGTACTAGAAGTCACCTTCTTCAGTTAAGCCCATTAATGTGACAACGCAAGACATGTTTTTAAAACTGTGGAAATTACGGTCTAAAACGTGTTTCTTAAGTTTAATATGCAGTTTTTATGATTGTTATTACTGGATTTAGTCTTGTATTGGATATTCAGATTTTTGCTGTTAGTTTTAATACAAACTAAAAGCTCCTCCACTGATCAGCACTTGTGGGTTTTAAAATGCATGTGTGTTAGCTGTTCGTAAGCCACCTTGCTGGAAAGAATGCCAGATAGTTTGTGCTTAAAAATGATCTACGTGTAACAGTCAGTTTCTCTTGGGAGAATTGGCTAGCTGCCTTTTCTTTGGTGTTTCTTGACGTGGATTGTTGCAGTGTATCATATTCATATGCTGCTTCAAAGCAGGATGTCTGCACTGGTCTTGGGTTTGCAAATGGCCCGGTGTGGCCTTGCCCCCATGTAAACAAACCGGGAGCTGCCTTGGCAGAGCAGTAGCATGGTTGATGTTGGGGATTAGGTTGGCGTTTCCCACCTCTCACCTGAGAGTTCTTTTGGAATTCTGGTAATCTTATGCTGTGTGGTATATAAATAAATAAATAAATATGTATTTTGTATCAGTATATGTTCACACTATCAGACAGTATCTGTATGTCTCATCTTTGTGTAAGAATATTCCCCCATGTCACCGGCTGGCTTTTATGTATGCAGGTGTTCATATGCCATTCCATCAGTCAGACTTTATTAAATTAATTTCATCACAGTGAACTTAGTGTTCCACAGTGTCAGGACAATTGTCTGGTCAGGACTTCTCATTTTTCAGTGCTGTAGTGTACTTATGGTGCACTGTGTGTAGTGCCGCAGTTCAAAGTGGATCAGCTGGGTAAAACCCCACATCTCATTAGGACATGCAGACTTAAATCACTGGACGATTAAAACAAACAACTTTACTCGAATCACTAGTCCTACTCTCTGTTGCGCATGAGAGATTGAGCTGGCAGCAGTGGTGTGTTTGCGTGGTCAGACAGCCTGGCAGAGCCATAGATATTCAGTTGCCTTTCACCTAATGACTAATTTGCACATGGTTTCAATGTGGCTGTGTAGGCAAAGGAAGTGCCTTTGAGATGTCTGGTACCATGCAGTTGGCTTTGAAAATCAAGACTTCAAAATCTTTGACACACTAGCAGAATGTCAAAGAGGCTTGCTGTAAAGTACTTGGTGGCTATTATTTTGGTAATGGTATATAAAAATTATTTGAAAGAATTTGGCCATGCAGTGGGTCCTTATTGTCCTTGCCAGAGTGGCATATTTTACGGCTTTTGGGAGTAAAGCTGTATGAAGCCGGTTGCTTGCTATAGGAGTAGTATGCTAATTATTTCACACACAGTTAACATGCTGCCGACTTGCTGGGCAAATGCAGCCGTGTCCCCATTTTCATGGCGAAGCGAGATCTGCCGAGATGCTGGTTGAGAGGGTTAAGTCAGCTCTGCTCAGGTCACGTGACTGGCTTGCCTCTGCACCTCATGAACCCTGTGTTGACACTGAACAGGGCTAAAATACATTGAAAAGAGAGGACACTGACTGACTAAGTGGTCTGCTGGGTTCATTGACACCACACCAAGGGAGGGTCACATCTGGTAAAGAATGTGACCCCCACAGTAAAGTGCCACATGCTTAACAGTAACTTTAATACTACAGGGAATTGTAGCAGCTTGATCTCTGCCTGTGGTGGAAGAGAGAGGGTTACTGCAATGCTGTGCTGGCATGTGATTTCTTTTTTTTTTTATAGAAAAAAGTGGTTTGGTGTGTAGCTCCAAGTGCTTCCTGTGGGTTTAAAGCACTGTGTGGAGATCTGGTGTTTCAGGGTCATTCAGTCCTCGTCAGCAGCCTCTCGCAGGCTTCCTCTTGAACGCCTGCCGCACCGCCCCGCTTCTGTGCTAATCTTATCCCCAGCCCTTTTGCTTCTTGGCGTACTTTCTGAGTCTTTCACAGTACCTTCAATACTTAGTCTTATGCCGAATGGAGCTAAAGTGCAGTCGAACATGTGTGTGATTGTTTTTTTTTCTTTTTTTGACCCCCATTTAGAATTTTTTTTCCTTTTTCACCCAGTCCCTAAGTTTTATTTTTAAACATGTATGTATTACTGTCTTCCAGTGCTGTCTTGTGATTTTTAATAAGTCTCTGACTAACAACTGTTCATGGAGATGAGTAAACTAACTCACAGGTGTCCACAGAGCCTCTGTGCTGGGTAATAAAAGGATCAGCTATGTGAGACGGTAGTAATGTCAGTGTCTGTCATAGAACCAGACCTCACTGAGTCTGTGGAGTTATTCAATGATACCTCTCATCCCTGGCTGTGTTTTTGGTGAGACCATGCAGCTGTGTGTGATGACTGTTGCCAGCTGTGGCCCTTGTTGCATAAGAAAGGATTCCTTTATTTTGCTACCAGTAAAGGTGCCGACGGCTGGGTAGGTGCAGAGGGAGGGGCGCATGCGTAGTAATTAGGGCTCTGAGTGTATGTGTTGAATTAGGGCGTGAAAAGTGTGTGTGTGTGTGTGTGTGTGTGTATGGGGGGGGGGTTGAAAACAGGAAAGTCCCCATGTATTTTCAGCAGTCAGGTGGTGCTAATGTCCCCATTGTTTTATAACTGGGTGTGGAGTGTGCAGCAACTGTCCGATACTGTAATAACAAGAACATGGACCTGCTGTTTTTGCCTGAAAAACCAGGAAAACCAAAAGCTTTGTTGTACAGCAGGACAAAGCCTGGCTTCCTGCTGCCAGGAATTACTATCATTCCAGGTTACATGATGCATTGCTGTCCAGGCTAAAAACACTGAGGTCTACTTTCGATAATCTGACTGTGAAGCGTCTGTTTGTATGCTGGATAAAAGACACGTGTCTCGAGTGCCCGCATATGGGTATGTTGCATGCCTGTGACTCATGGGAAGCATGAATGTACAGTTACTGACATAATGCTGTGCCATATGGGTGTTTCTACACACACACACACATATATATTTTCAAAAGCAATGTGAAAGATGGAAATACCGCTAAGAGCATGTAAGAGTTCAGTCTTGGGGGTGTACCTCCTGTGTGGCCGTAAGGCAAGGAGGTAGCAGAAGATCTGGGAGGAAAATTGGCTAAGAGCAAAGGAGGAAGAGGCTGGGAAGGAGTGGGTGGTGACGAGGAAGACCGGACGCACCTGACTGATGTGGCGATGAGATAGTCGGCCTGTTGAATTCCTGATTAACACTGTAGTTCCTCAGCAGACTGCTCATTGTAGGCCTTTGTGTTTCTGCTTCTGTTTCTAGGTTCTAAGATGATAACTTGATTCAAATTTGTTGTTTTTGGATGTCAAGGATTGGAGGCAGTCGAAATGGGGGGTGGCACTAGATCTGAAGAGAGGAAGAGAAATGGGCAGGATGAGAACAGAGCAGCAGAAATGGTCACTCTTGCCTGTGCTGAGATTTGAGGATTACCACTTGAGGTCCTTTCCCTGTGAAACTCCAACACAGACTCATAACATCCTGTTACTCAGGAAGCTGCGATATTCGGAAAAGAATGCAGGGGGTCATGGTTGGTGGGGGGTGGAGTGATTTCATTGTTTAACAAAATTCATGCTTGGGTGTAAATGTGTTGCTGTGTGTCTGCTGGGGGTTTCTGCCAGCATCATTGGAGATGATATGGCTGAGAAGCTCCGACAGGTCCCTGCCAGTCCCTCATGCTCCTCCCGATCGGCAATGTCTGCTTCCAGCATCCTTAGACAGAATAGGAAATTTGGTCATCTTTCTGCCGAAATAGACTCATAAATGGAAAAAAGTGAACATGTATGTTTTTAATAATAAGGATGACGCATATGTATCAGTTTAACGTCCAAGAAGTGTTTGCAAGATAATTCTGTGGTGCAAATTCCTGGCATGATAACCGAACTCACATGCCCGAAATGGGCAGAATTATGCAGCAGTAACTGAGAAACTAAAATAAGCGTTAAATACTATACCCTAGACGTGTGTCAGTGGAAGCGCAGGTCAGCGTTAGACATTCTTCGCTTGATTTGTGTGTATCCCAGCTGCTGCCATGGCATCTTTCACTCTGCTTAGACACGCCCCTTTTTTGTCTCATGGATTTAAAAAAATACAACTGTGAATGTTGTGTAACACTTAACCCACACGGCAGATTAAAGTGGACCGATGGGCACCACAGACCATCTGCTGGTTAATTATACATCACCTATGCACTTAAGTTACAACCACAGCAGCAAACGGTACTGCACGAGTCCTTTATATCACAACTGTTATTTCTATTTTTGACTTGGGAAGCCATTGGGAAGGGGGAGAGTATTTTTTATGCTTTTGTATTTGGTTTAGGATCTGAAATTACGTTTGATAGTCTGCCTAGAATGTGTTAATGCTGGGAGTTCTAATTTCGATCCCATAAAAAAAAATAATTCTGGGAGCAGGCAACTCTGCTTGTGGTTGCAAAACTATTTCCTGCTCCAAACAGGCTCTCACAGATAGCGTTCATTTCCAAAAGGATTGACGTGCACACCTTTTCCCTCCCAATCATTCACAGTTGCTCTTGTTCACACAAACTTATCTTTGTCCCACCCCCCACCTCTAACCAGCAGCTGCGAGTCCTGCCCCCCGCCACCGTGCGTAAGTGGTTGGTGCACAGACAGGATTTCAGTCTTAATGGGGTGTAGCGTCTTGCTACTGTAGTGCTGTCGTGGTAACATTCCCTCCACTGGGGTGGGGCAGCTGCTGGGGTAGCGGTTAAGGAACTGGTTTGTGGTGTAAAATCCAGAAAGAGGCCCTTTTTAGTCAATTTCAACATGTGCAACAGTACTGTAACTTTTTGGTTGATTCCAGAATGTTCAAGACGGTAAATGGAGGGGCATATTTGAAATTTAGTTATTTGCATTGTTGGAAAGCTAAATCCAGTATTAAAGTAAGAATTAATACCAGCTTCGAACTGTGCCGCTGTTGTACTCGAATGCCGAAAATAACGTGCTGTTAGATGGTGCTTATTAAAACAGCAGTAAGCCTTGTTTTGGCTTGCCTGGATATTGCTGATCCTATAAGTCAGGAAGCTGGTCCTGACGAGAGTACTGTAATCGGGCGTCATTCAAGGGCACACTATGCAGTATCTAAATGGGCCTCGGAGTGCACACAGTGTGACGATTTGTGCGGAAAATGTCGAGTGCCCCTCACGCTGAAGATACTACGTGAGCTGGATCATCTTGAATGCTAGCTGTTGTTGAGTCTCTGGGAGGCCTGTCAGATTGTTTGTACAGTGGGACGCTATTTGGAATAACTGGGTAGCTAGGTGGTTTTGGAACAAACCTTGCCATTGCAGGTTTGTGGGGATTTCTGGTAGTATACAGCCATGGTGTGAGTCTGTCTTAAATGGTGCAGTATGTGCTTTGCTACTCAACGGTACAATGCCCGGAATGTAATCTACTTTCTTTACCACTACAAACAGTATCTTTATCCCCCCCCGGTCTCTGTGCCTCTTCCTCTGTTTTTGCCTTGGCTATCAGGGGAGATAACAATTCCTTGACCTGTCCTTATAAGGGCTTATGGTGAAGGCTAAACGAGAGGAGGGCGGGGCTTGGGATGTTTGACACAATGGCATGCTTGAGAAGAGGAATGGGAATCCACTCTGTCAGACTTCTGCTTAACAGAAAGGGCATTTACCTGGGGGAGTTAGACAGATTAGGAAGCGCTACAAGTCTATATGTATTAGAGGGTGCTTTTGGTTTAATGCATTGTATGGAACACAAGTAAATTTTTATTGTTTTTGCTTAGTGAAGAATTGTAGGAGTTTATGCCCTGATGATACTGTTGGAGATAATCGCGCTTCACGCTTCGACTTTCGCGGCTTCATTCTATCGCGGTTTTTTCAAATACAGTACTGTTCTCATTAAAGTATATACAGTACTGAATATTCATTAAGTTGATTGAGACAGTGCTCGGTTGTCTGAGTCAATTATATCCTCTTCCTAACCTGACCACTGATTGGCTCAGCCTCACACAAGTTCGTTTCTCTCATACACGCTTCTACATCGCTACGCATTGGAAGCATCTTTGCTCTTGTGTTTGCGATTTCTGAGAACTTTTATCTAAGTCCCACGACGGTTCCTAAACATGCTGCTTCTTCTACGCCTTCTGCTGCTTCTTATTTTCATAGGTTAGTGGTTCTGTGTAAGAACTGTGTATGTAATTAAACATACAATAATAATTTGATATTTGTAACGTCTAATATCTTATTTTCTCTTATTTTGTCTAATATATTGGGTAATGGTGACTAAAGGGTGTTTCATGTCTGGAGGGCTCAGATATTAAAAACCGTATTTAGAAGGCCGTAAACAGGTTTTCTGCCGTAAAATATTCTGTGTCTTATAAATAAAGAATCCTACTTCACGGAAATTCACTTTTCGCGGTAGTCTGGAATGGATTAAACGTGATAAATGAGGGACGACTGTTTATTAGCCAAATATTTTAAGTGATTAGTTTGATGTGGAAGTGTAGCATTTAAATGTAGGTTATCTCAGGTCTATGCTTGTGGCAGTGTGACTTTGGTTTCCCTGTCAATGTAACGTAATCTGTATTACATTGTCTGAGTTCAGGGTTTCGTAGTTCAGGTCCAGGAGGGCTAGAATCCAACACAGTTTGCAAATTTCCCTGCTCGAACACATCTAATAACCAGATTTAGTAGGTGTGTTTGAGGAGGGAAATCTGCAAACTGTTGTGAACTGGCCCTCCAGGACTGGAATTGGGGAATCTTGTTGTAAGTGAACACTTTATTATTTTTTTTTATTTTTTGGCATCTTAATAAATATTACATTCATGTAAAGAAAAAGACATCAGTAAGTTGATGTACCCCAGTTTGTGTGTATGCTGCAGTGCCCCCTAGTGTTTAGTCATTCACTGTGATTTATTGGTGATGTCACCATCGTAATCTGATTTCTGGAAATCAGTGACAAATGCTTCTGTCATACATGAAACCTTGTGAAACACTTGTGTGTCAGGCCTGTTCTTTCCCCAGACTTTTTTTTCCCAGATTCCGCCCCTTCCTCACCCTCCTAGTGGGAAAACGTAAGTACAAGAATTGGCATGTCAGCATTCAAGTAGAAACGGTGTACCTGACTTACTAGATCATCCATCAGAGGTTTACACAACACAGTTTGGATAATGCAGTACGCAGTGACTGTCTCTAGGTTCCTCTCCTAGGTGTTTAACTGGGCAGTTACACATATAGAACTTTATTCTTTATTGTTTCACACTACTATAAGAGGAACAGGAGGCTGCAGTTATTGGACTCCTTTGTGTCCAGGTATGTAAACAGATGGAGGGGTGGAGGTTAGTGAAAGAGCCAATAAGAAAGCGTGTGTCTGTGTGTGCATGCTTTTATAGTCAGACAAGGCATGGTCAATGTAGGTGTTTGAGCCTAGGCGGTTACCTGTCAGGTTGTAAGTGTTTATATGAGTAAGTGTTGTAGCTCAGTGCTGGCAGGTGTGGTATGAAGCATGAGAGCATGGGTTGGAAGAAAGGTCCATCAATCAACCATTGTCTCTGCTTCAGAGTCAATGCAAAGACAGCCCGCCCAACCTATAGACACTGACTGGGGAATTTGCTGATGAATGTTGGTGACTCGACCGCGTTTTGCTAGCTCATAAAGGAACCTTTGCTGGCTGCGGCCTCGTTTCTGCACCTTTCTGAAAGGTGATTTCATGTCCTGATTTCATGGAATGGGCAGCACAAACTACAGCTTGTTTTATAGCATCTGTGATACTAGGTCAAAATTAATGCTCTTCTCACCAAAATGAAATCGTTTCACTATCCAAAATGGCTATGTGACCTTAAATTTAACAGTTAAATTTGGTTTGTCATGCTGCCCAAAATAGGCTGTATCCAAATGTTAAAGTTCCTCTAGAATAGATGGCTTAAAGGTTATTCAGTGTTGTGCATCAAGTGTGTTTTTTTTCCAGCTGTCACATTTCCTCAATTGTATTCTGCCATAACTTTTCACCGTGTTTACAAATCTTATTTTGATAGTTTTTGCTACTTGTGGTTCTTGTCATTTCTCTCCCAAGAACTACTTCACCCGCCCATAAAATCCTACTTTTGTTCCGAACTTGCAGAACTTCAGTATTGAATTACATTAGCTGATTTGTAAGCTTGCTTCTGCATGAAATTTATATCTGACTGAAAGGTCACTTCCCACTTGTTATATGGCTGTAGAATGTAAACTCTTCATTGCGAGTCCTGGATGTTTTTCGAAAGAGTGAGGTTCCCTCAGTGATAATGATGCTGCCACTGCTTTGCTGCTTCTCCTGCAATCCTGACCTTTCCTGACCTCTATTATGACTGAAACCCATCTTCAGTCCTCTAGAGACTCCTTATTCAGAGTGATTTTTTTTTCATCCTATTGAGTTGCTCAGCTTTTGTAAATTTTGACTACATTGTTTTCCTTCCGTTCGCTTGATGTCGTTGCCCTTGTTTCCTGCTGGAATCCGCTGCCTGGCTTCCTGTCTTCAGGAACTGCTCTGCCCTCTGCAAACAGAGGCATCATCTTTCCTTTCCCTGCCCAAAGTTTTGTGAATGAAGTCACCACATTCCAGTGCCTGTCTTATCGTCGACGCTCGGCCGCAGTCCACAGGTGAAACTGAATCATCCTTTGCCTGCTCCCACCCACACACCAGTCGCTCTCTTGCGCTCTTGGCCTGGGGCTTCCAGTGCTCCAGTGGGTAGCCCTGCAATGCAGCACCTCCTCATCTCTCTCTCCTTGGCAGTGGCCCCGTCTGCCACACTGTGCCAGTTTGGCTGAGCACAGGTCAACGGCAGGTGGGTCACATGGGTGGGACCCACCACTGCGTGTACCCAACCCCTCCACTATGGCATTTTTACTTCCTCCTACGCTGTCTGCTTGCATCTTGGACCCCTTGTCATCCACGTACGAGGTTCACACCCTCTGCTGGCAATTAGAAAATGATGTGTTGGTTTGTGGACTGGTAGAATCCATGTAGCCCTTTAGGATTGTACTGCTGTGGATTTATTGCCTGCAATCAGTCTTACTGGGTTTTCCCTGTTTCCTTTACTAGTATATTTTTACAGTAGTATATTGCGACAATTATTATTGTTGTTTTTTCTTGTATCAGATTTTATCTGCTTTGGCAAAGTCTGTGTGTCGTGGTAGATTTTGTTGGCTTGTATTCTCATTTGTGTTTTCTTGCTGTAAAAGACAAACTCCTACAGTAAGACCATATTTGTGTAAAACCATTCAAGATCCGCAAATGAAACATCCTGTGTTTTGAAGTCCTGCTTTCTGGGATACTGGATGTTGGGTGAAAAAGTGACTTTAGTATGTTATCACCCCGAGCTGTGCCACTCCCTGCACAAACTGGTTTGACTGGTCTGGTCAGTGTGTGTGTGTTTTTTTTTCTTTTTTTTGAAAGAGCAAGAGTGTTATTGTGTTCTGCCTTTTTTATCGTTGTATTGGTGTGTGACTGTCTGCTAACCTCTTTTAGAAAGTGGGTGGTGGTGTCTGTCCTGATACTGCATTTACTTGGGAATGCTGGGACGTGGTCTCATTCAGCCCGAGGGGGCAGTCCTAACGAAATGGCTCGGTATGTCACTGGTGCTGTGCCAGGCACCGAAACGGCCACGTCACAGAGCTGCCCGCCCTCCCTCCCCCAGGGCGCCGCAAGCCTCTGACTCAGCGTCCTGGCAGACGGGCCGGGCGGCTGCCGACGCGACCGGGATCGCTGCTCCGTTTCCCATGTCGAGAGAACAGCGTGACACCGCGGGTGTTCAGTGTCTCCCCCTTCCCCCCCGCTGCCATCTACGGGGTGGGAAAGGTGTGCATTTGCCAGGAAGAGGAGACCTCCCTGCTGCTGTCTGCAGGGCTTTTAGCTTTTGCCCCTATGGTGGTCATGGAAGGCTGATATGAAGGGAGCAGCAGACTGTTAATGGTGCTGACCGCTGGCTCACTCTCCACCGTGCGGCGCCATCTCGATCAAAGGAGAACTGGTATTCAAGTGGCATCTTGAAACTGGTATTCTTCCTCTTAACAGGGTGGGATTTCCTTTTAAAGACACAGTCTAGTTGGAGCAGATGGAGAGGAGTGATGAGAAATTAGTCATTAACACCTGCACGGAGGTGGAGTTCTTCTCGCACTGATGAGAGAAGCATTTTTCAGGATCCTGAAATAGAAGTGGTGTCATAGCAGTTCGGTACCTGTGCACAGCGGCACGCGGGAAGGCCAACAGCTGCCCTTCGTGGGTCCGCAGAAATATGGTGTGCTTCCCAAAACACTAGAGCTAAGGATGCAGTGCGGCTCTCATGAGTTTTCCCTGGATTGGCGTGTTTCTGTGGGATTTCTTCACCAGAGGCGATATTTTCAGCCTTAAGGAACTGCAGAGGTTTCACCTCAGGCCTTTGTTGCTTTACTATTATTTTCTGAGCGTGAGTTGGAATCTCCTGTTATCTTTACTGCCTGCTAATATTCTGACTGAAGCAGGCAGCAAGGTGATGGAACTAAACAAGAATTCATGAGAACAGTAGCGGAATCCCACGCCTCGCAATGCATAGAGAATTTGTTTCCGTTGTGTGAAGGGAGTTGGAACTGGGTCACTGCATTTCTTCCTATTCATTTGGTTTGCACCCCTACTTAAGGGGTTCACATTCCAGTCATTCTTAGCATGTGAAATGCATGACTTTGCTGCTGCAGTAGAGATGGAGCAGCTGTATCACAGCTCTGCTGGAGGCCGTGACAAGGAGGACGTTCATCTTCAGCTTATTGCAAAGAACTAAAGCCGTCATATGTCAGCATGCCTCACCGTATGATGTTTTAAAATGTATAAATGAAATAAACTGCTGTGCTTGCAGACTTGATTTGAGCTTGTTTAAATAGCTGCTTTCTTGTTGCACGGTAAAATTAGGCCGTCCTTGGGTTTTACTATTCTGTGCTTGCCTTTTTCCAGTGAGTAATGAGCATATACTAGGTGAAAAGCAAAGGCTCTTTTACCTGCTAATTATTTTCAGTCAGGTAAGATTATCTAGTCTAACCCAACCAGCCTGTCTTTCAATTTTAGTCTCTTGTTATACTTCATATCTTTGATGTCAAGCTTATTATAGAAACTACCAGTTTATAAGTACAAATTAACCTGGATGATTTAAAGACTGACTGAGGTCATTACTCACAGCACCAGCGCCATACCTCCATAGAGGCTTTATTCGGAGAGGAATGTGCCTGGGCCCCTGTCTGCACATGAGTACTGTGGTCACTTGTATCAATGAATGAGCCATCCATAAAGGAGATGGATGGGGGAGGGGTAAAAAGGAGGCATCTTCCAGCAATATGTTGCCAAGGGGTGGGGGGTCCTTGCTTGTCCTGCTCTATATATCTATATTTTAACTTCTCTCTGTAGTCGATCCTTCTGTTTTCCCAGCATGATTCTGTGATCTACTTAAGCCCATGCGACTAGAACTATTTGAGTTCCTCCTGCCTTTCCACCTCAACCTAAAAACCTTTTTTTTCCAATTTAAAATAAAGGTAAATATCTGCATTATCCTCTTCCTACATCTTTGTATTTTCAGGCAGCTAATTCAACTTTGGTCCTTGTCCCTCACCTGGGGGTCTGTTCTCTGTCACATACCCTTTGCGGGTCACTTATTTTTGGATTCTTTATTTGGCTCATGATGGCATTTGCACAACAAGCTTAGTGCCACTTAAGAGCAGAATGCAGAAAGTATTGGAATACCTGAGATATGCATTTTCAGTATCGTTAATCCCAAAGAGTGAGCTCTCTGGTTGAATGTATAATTAAATAACGTCCAATGAGATTGAAGGGCACTAATCCAGTTCGCACTGCAAGGCACTGAGAAGCACAAGTGTATAGCGGAGTTTGGAGGACTGCTGAGACGCCGGTGGGAGGCCCTTGACTCTTTGCAATAGGGTTTAAAGCAGTCTTCGGTGGCCGTGGTGTATAACACCCCTGAGCTTCACATGGGTGGCTGTAGGGGTTTGTTTCACCAAGTATGTCTTTTCTCCACAGTTAATAGGCTTGAGGTGGTGGGCTGCCGTTTGCCGTCTTGCTATTTCCTGTTCTTGCTGCTCCTTGACTGCAGTTTAGCATGTGTTCTCATCCCCGTGTCCCTTCTTGATGCAACCTTTTCTTCTTTCTATTAAAAACTGATTTACTTTTATGTAATCCCGCTCACTAAAGTCCAGCTGCCTGTTTCTAAGCCCTTTTTCAATCTCATGTCATGATTTTAACCCTATTTTGTACCGGTTCCCCCCACTTACACTCGACTGGTTTAATGGTTTCTCTCTTGCCACCTCAGCCTGACGCGGATTAATCCAGCTCCCCCCCGGCCGGGGGGGGGGGGGGGGGGGGGGGGGGGGGGGGGGGGGGGGGGGGGGGGGGGGGGGGGG
>JAODKN010000016.1:1544438-1556338 GCA_026774425.1 Petrocephalus zakoni | reverse complement strand
AACCAAGGAAGCATCAACATACACACTAAGGTCTTTCTCATAATCAGCTACCTTTATTTCAGTAGGACCCATAAAACACCTGTACTTTATATTCCTGGCAACCCTGATATTATAAAACACATATGATATATGTGTTTCTTGGTATTAGCCACAGCCTGTGATAGAATATTGTTATAGCTGCTTATTTGTGGCCACAGAACTGAGAATATTCTAGTTCTTTGACTTTTAAGTGACCTTGTCACTTACCTGCTCCATCCGCCCGCCTCGTCCAGCCAGGGGCACTGATGTGGCGGTACCGTTTGCCCGGTTTTGAGCTTCTGCTCCTGGGGGAGCTGCAGAGACAGCAGAGAAGCAGCGAGCTCTGTGACACCATTTTGCAAGCTGATGGTAAGTGCCTCTCCTCTCCAGGATTACACACATTCACTGTGTCTTAGCTTATTGTCATTATTTAATATTATATAATGTGTGTATGTATAGTGTGTGTGTATGTGTGTGTGTATATATATATATATATATATATATAAAATATATATAATGTGTGTGTGTGTATATATAAAATGTGTGTGTATATGTGTGGAGAGATGCTGAGAGAGAGGGAGATTTATTTATATAGATAATATGCATATGCTTTTAGTAAAATGAAGTCGAACATAAAAAATGAAGAACATAATGCACAGAGCGACACTTACAGTGCCAAACGCACAAGGCGCAAAGACACTATCAGCAGGGACTGTTTTCCTCCAGGAAAGGTGTTCTGTAGGACTGCTGTTATTTTACTGTACATGTGCCCTTCCTGTTATTTTAGGTAATAGAAAATCTTGGCCCTTCTTGCCCCTGCCTTGCACTGTCTTCCTGGTTCACCCTTAGGTGTATGTGTGCCGGCACACAGCTGTGTCCTCTCTGCCATCAGTCCCCTATTTTCCCGTACACTCTCTGCTGCTGCACCCCTCCCGCTTGGCCAGAGCCACCTGCTAGAGTTCCGTACAGTCAGAGCCCACACTCTCCTAAAGCTGGTGGGCCTCCTGTACTCTGGAGAACTGGAGGGTTCGGGGGAGCGTGAGAGGGGGGAGGTGATGACTGCTGCCTGGAAGCTGGGCATCGAGGGTCTGAAGGAGGTCGGCGGGGAAGAGGGAGCGGTGCATGAGCAGCGTGATGGCGGGGTGAGAGAAGGTGAGAAGGAGCGTGAAGGCGATGGTGGTCAGGTCACAGAGCTGGGGAGGAGACTGGAGGACGCCAAAGGCCTGAACAAACATACAGATGGAACCAGGGGGCCTGGCGTAATGAAAGACAAAGGTATGCAAACAGCATCCCCGAAAGACAGACGAGGGGTTTGCTGGTTGACAGGAGGGGGGGATGGTGGAGGACAAAGCCAGGGTGTGAATATAGAGAGCAGGTTTGTGGCCCTGCCCAAAAGAGCAAGTGAGAGTGAGACCCAGACTGAGGTCAGTGATATGACTGTAGGTAGAGCAGACATAGAGACAGAGACACAGGAGTTTGTCCTGAAAAACAGAAAGACAAACACAGGCACACAGACCTACACAGCTGTCTCGACGGACAGAGAGACAGACACAGGTTCACAGACAGAGATACCTGTCTGGATGGACAGAGAGATGGACATAGCTACACAGACTGACATTCCTGTCTTGATGGAGAGAAAGACAGACACAGTTTCACAGACAGACATACCCATCTCCATGGACAGAGAGACAGACACAGGTTCACAGACAGACATACCTGTCTGGATGGACAGAGAGATGGACATAGGTACACAGACAGACATACCCGTCTCCATGGACAGAGAGACAGACACAGGTTCACAGACAGACATACCTGTCTCTGTGGACAGGGAGACAGACACAGGTTCACAGACAGACACACCTGTCTCCGTGGACAGGGAGACAGACACAGGTTCACAGACAGACATACCTGTCTCCGTGGACAGGGAGACAGACACAGGTTCACAGACAGACATACATGTCTCCGTGGACAGGGCGACAGACACAGGTTCACAGACAGACATACATGTCTCCTTGGACAGAGAGACAGACTCGTCCATCTTGAGGAGGCAATGGATGCATGATGGTCACAGCCCCAACTGGCCCCTTTCTCCAATGTCAGCGTGCTCTACTCCCAGCTCTGCAAGGAGCTGGGCTGACTGCCAGTCAACAAGATTTTCCATTCCATTACTACCCAGCGTCAAGCCGCTGGCTTTCTGCACGGCCTCTCAGCCCCAGTGGCCGAGCCCCAAATCTGGGGGCCCACCACGTGACACGGAGAACTCTGACGCACTGTTGTCCACTGGGGACTTACAGGGGGAAGGTGGAGCTCAGTTGGTGAATTCTGGTCATGTGACACACAGACATGAGGCCTGCTTTGTCACTGTGAGAGAAGGCAACTACACTACCACCCTGGCTGGTCATACATTCGGCGATGCTCCCCTCATGAATGTCAGTGTTGACCCCTCTTCTGGCCCAGCTTTGGCCATTGCGAACCCTCCCAGCAGCACCGTCTTTCCTATAGCCCCATTTCCAGCTAACATCGCTGCTGAAACAGATGAAAATTCTCCCACCCAATGTGTAACTGCCCCTGCTGTTGCCCCAGCTTCAGTTCCTTCTGCTCGCCCTTCAGATACAGTTGCCCCTTTGCCATTGATAATTGCCCATGATACAGACAGTTTTGTCCCAACTTCAGAGATTCTTGCCAGTGATACAGATATGTCTGCTGCTGCAGCCGAGTCAGCCTCTCTGGTGGCCCCAGCAGGAGCTTCCAGCGGTTCTGATCTTCGTCCACTCAGTGTTTCAGAGGCTATTCGCACCACTTCCTCGGCAGCTGATCTGCCCACTGTTGCCCCTGTTGCTGTGGTGATGTCTCAACTCTGCATGGCATTGGACGCAAATCCACGATTCCCACTACCACATACGTCCCTTCCGTCTCCTTCCAGAGAATGCTCCTCACCGCCTTGCGATTTGAACGACCCTGGTGGGGGACCCATTCAACCGTCAACCTCCCCTGTCTGCATCCTGTCCCAGGGGCTCTGTGATTGTCCGCTGATCCCTGCTACCTCTCCTACACTCTCTCAGGTGGAAGGGCTTCGTCAGCACCAACCCTCTTCCTTTCTACCTGGGCAGGCGCAGAAGAATGCAAACGGACATTTCGGATCAGGGGGTGGGAGGGTCGATGGAGATGGTGTCCGGGGCCTGGACGCAGAAGAGAACGGCGAATTCGAAAGGTTTGAGGGCAACATTGTAGGGTTTATCAACTACTTCCTGAATCCAAAACAATCTCAAGTGGAGAGCGGCCATGTGGGGGTAGGGAAGAGCAGTGATACCGGGCTCCAGGAAATGGTACCTAGCGGGTCGAGGAAGAGTGGGAGGCGGAGGAAGACGGCGCTGACCAGAACAGAGGTGTTGGCGGCAGAGAGGGAGCGGGGAAATCCCTCCTCAGTGGGAAGGGGTCGTGGAAGAGGAAGGATGGAACTCAGGCCAAGGAGTCCACAGAAGAGTGTTAGGAGGGGCTGGGGGCGAGGCAGGGGTGGTGGCCAGGGTATGGGCAGCTTCAGGGGCAGACGGCAGCCAATCAAGATGAAGCTGAAGAAACGAGCTGAGGGAGGGGCGTGGGAGATCGTGGATGTGAGGGCCGAGGCCTTCGGAGCTCCAGGACAAAGAAGAAGTCAGAGAGCATGCAGAAGTGCTGTTGGGGGACAGGGGCACGCCCAGGTGGGTGAACGTTTTACTTTGCTGTCCTGTCAGTATAAAGTATTTTACTTACTGTAAGTGTTACGCTTGAGTTAATATCAAGGTTCATCTCAAGGTTTCTCCTCCCCAGGATGTATTTCCCATCATAAAAAGGCCGAGGGGTCGGCCCAGGGTCCACCCCCTCCAGATTCCTTCTCTTCCCAGTCAGGTTTTCAATGCCGTTGTCTCTCTGCCTGATCATGGCCAGTCATCCATGTGCCATGCCCCCTTCCAGTCCGGCTGTGGCTGGCACCCCCGGCAGCGCCAGCTCCGAACTCTACCGCGGGCTGCCCCAGAGGAGTCCGCCGAGCAGTTCGAGAAGCTCCTGGATGATATGGTGGGGTTTGTTATGGGGCTCGATGCCAATGATGAGGGTGTCTGCCCTAATGACGGCACTGCCGGTGGGACTGCCAGCCTCCTGCCGCCCAACGCAGATCCCTCTGCGGGTCCTTACATGATGGATATGGTCTACCCTGGCTCTTGTCTTCCAGAGGTTGTTATAAATGCTTCTTTCCGCAACGTCACTCCTCCTCAGGCCTCCGAGGGCGACTTTGCTGTCGCGGCTAATCCAGGTAAGATAACAGTTTGTTTACACACATAAACTAAATATACTCAGGTCAGCTGTCTCTGTCCACTGATATTTTATATTTGAAAAGTCTGTGGGCAGTGTCATGGTACTGAAAGTAGAAATCCAATTTGAGCAAGGAGGCCTGATCACATGGACTCGATCGTCCATGCGTTGCAAGTTTATTTTTGTTTTGTTATCGTCTCCTGTGACTGTTTAGTACAGGGGTGCCCACACTTCTCCGGCTTGCGAGCTCCTTTTAAAATGACCAGGTCAAAATGATCTACCTACACTGAATTTTTTTTTTAAACCTATATACACTTACTATATACCTATATACAGTATACTTTATACATACAGTATATGTTGGTGAACCTTGCATCACTGCATAAACCCTGACGGCACAACACAATCCAAAACATTTACGGTTCCTTCCTTGGTCCGGCTCCCCTTGCTCGTTTTTATAACCCCTTTTTAGTAGATATACATTGGAATAGCTGGGTCACTTTGCTTTTGGATTTTTGCATTAGCTTGCAATACATTCACGTTTTCTGCTGGGTGACGCGTTAGAAGAGAAGGCATCTAAGTAGTTGTTATGGTAAGCTAATGTAACAAAGTTTTAAGCAACAGCAGACTGGCCGGCCTTCACGTCAATCAAGCAGCGAATGCAAAGGGAGGACATGATTGGCTAATGTCTAAAACTTTTTTTTTTAATGTCAAGCAATCTAACCGCATTATCTTTGCAATCTACTAGTCGATCGTGATCGACATATTGGGCACCCCTGGTTTAGTATATCATATGCCACACCCTTAAGCCCACTTTTCTTTGAGACCTTAAATCATCATACCATATTTGCTAAAGCAAATGTTCATGAAGTGGGGGATACCTGTGTTTACGTTGATTTAAAAAGTAGAATAAGAGCTTCCACTCTCAAGGTGATCATGCTTAACTGTGCAAGGTTTTCATTTGTTCTGAAATTGTGTGTGTGGTTTCGGGTCTCTTGGGCCACATGCTGAAGACCTGGTGATCTGCTGTTGAGATTACAAGCGATCTCTTGTGATGACGTAGAGTATTTGCGTTGGGTGTCCCAGAGGTCTCTGTTGTTCCAGGTGCTGCTTTATGTTCTTCATAAGACACTACTGTGATGTTGCCATTCCCCCCCCGCTCCCTCCACAGCACCCCCGCAGTCCGTCAGAGTCTCGCCCGTAGCTTCTGTGCCCCGCACAAAGACTCCTCTTCATGAGCCACATCATGGCCCCGCCTCCAGCCACGGATGCTGTTTCTCTCCCTTCTACTCTGTTCTCTCCCACACCCATGACAAGGCTGCCCCCTGCAGAGAGCATTCAGAGCCTCCCGGCAACCCTATCGCAGGCAGCTTCTCTTTTGAATCTGGCAACAGTGTAATAGTTGGGCCACAGGATTCCCTCCCGTCATGTTCTTCCCAGGCTGCCGGGGTCATGGTTTCTGGTTCCGCTTACAGTTCGCCACAGACGGCACCGGCAGACTCCAAAGCGCCAGCGAGGTGCTCCGGTGCCGCCGTGGTTCAGCCCCGCCCGCTTTCTGGCAGCGGGGCGGAAAGAGCACAGAGCCCAGTTCCGAGCCACAGTTCAGAAGTCTCTACAGAACGCAGTCGTGCCACAGAGTCCTCTCCGTACTGCTCACCTCAGGAGACTACAACAGTGGTGAATGATATCCTGGAGCGCATTTTGTTATCATTTGGAAATGAGTCCCAGTCGCAGTGCGTAAGAGATGGTGTCCGACCCGGGGCGATTGTGCGGGAGGATGGAGCTGAAGTACAGGAGGAAGCAACAAACCCTGGCATTTTGGGAGAACATTCGAGCAAAGACACACGTGATGTGAGCGGGTCAGAAGATGTGGATGGTTCCTTAGAATGTTCACAGGGTTCTCAGACAGAAACACAGCACCTCCAGGATCACGGCATGCCTCTAACAATCATTCAGTCTCCAGTTCAGGCAGAACTTACTTTGGAACCAGAGCAACCCACAAAAACCTCCCAGGACACCACACATATTCCGGTGGAGTCCCAGATTTTGTCTTCAGCTACACACTCTGAAAGTTCAAAAGACCTCTCTTGCTGTCCCGCCCCTGGTCCTGAGGAACTACAAATTCCAAGTTTAATGACCGAACACCTTCCAGCAGATTCTTTACCCAAAAGGCTGCAGAGTCCAGTCACAAAGCGTCCTCGGGCTTTTCGTGGGGACAAGGCACCACTGGGTAACAGGTTGGGAGGCAGGCAGAAGGTAGATGCACGACAAAGGAAGAGGGAAATTGTGACAAGGAGTCAGACTAAGAGGAGGAGGACCGAGGACGCTAAGGATGGCAAACGAAGGACAAACTCAAACCAGAGAACACTGTCTGCAAAAAGAGGTCGGTATAGCCATACGCCCATGTGGGAAAGGCATGCAGATGGGACAGTCGTAAAGCGTTTGAGGCGTTCGGCAAGTTGGTGCGAAGAAGAAAACGTCGGCAGGTTACGAGATGGTAGATATAGGACTGCGCAGAAGAGGAAGAGGGAAGGGCAGACTACAGGGGTGAGTTTGAGGAGGGCCAGCCCCTCTGCTTACAGCTTGATGAACCGGAGCACTTGCTCTGGGATAAACCCTGGAAACTTTGCAGTGAGACGGGAAGCTCGCAACTCTGTAGCAAGGGTGTGTATCAGCTGCACTGAGAAATCTTTAGACAAGCCAGGAAAGTTGGACTGTTATGTGAACAGGCTGGCTAAAGTTAATTGCCTTGCAAACAAGCCGATGAGGACCGAGTACGGTACGAGAAATCTGACTAATGCCAGGTACCGCAAAGCAGATGGGATCGGTAAAGGAGGTCCCACAAAGAGAGAGTCTTCAGAAAGAATGTGTAAAGCCAGTCTGGTCTGTCGGGGTGATAAACAAAGAGATGTTAAAGCTAAAGCTGGTCCAAAACTTGATAAATCCACTATCAGCTGCTGGAAGGCCAAGAGGTGCCAAGTTGGGAGTGAACGAAAGATGATGGAGGATCGCCAAACAGATCAAGGTGGACTCCATACAAGAGGGAGGAAGAGGAAGATACAGGATGCTGTGGAGCTGAAAACTAGAAAGGGGCCCCCTGATAAGCGAAGGCAGGCCAAAGCAATCTGCAGTGTCGGTCTGCAGCAGAGACGCGGCAACGTGCCACAGTGCCCCTCACTGGACCTGCTGCAGGGGAGAATGAAACTAAGACCCAAGAACCAGAACCCAGGTCTGAGGGATAGGAAGGCGTGTGCTGTGAAGGCTGACAGCAGGCTTCTATACCGTTCAGGTGTCCATAACTTCAGGGAACTGCTGCAGTGCAAGAGAGCAGAGGAGAGAGCAGAAAATGAGGAACGGGAAGGACAAGAGGATTGTAGGGATGCAAAAGCTGATGGTGGTGCAGCTGGTGAGGACCAAAACTGTGTGGACCGAGAAGAAGTAACAGTGCAAGATGATAATGGCCACGGGCAGATCCTGGAAAGCAAGGCTAAGAACATAGAGAGAGAGACCATGAATAAAGAGAGACATGCAGAACGTGACGGTGTTTATAGCACAGATGGAGAGGTTGGAGGAAGTGGACCAAGTGAGATGGATGGAGTGGATAAACCAGAGGCTGATCGACCGAAAACAGAGTGTGAAAGCGATCAGGAAACCACATCTCCTAGTGGGATTGACATACAAGACGTGTCAAAGGGAGACCCCGTAGTGTCAGGTAAACTAATCAATTAAAAACCAGAAAAGACCATTTAGATGAAGTTTGAAAACTGCGCCAGCAGTTGATTTACTTAGATCGGCTGTTACGGTCGCTCTTAGTAAAGGCCTCAGATAATGTAGTTATTCTGTACCTATATTCCGATTTACTTTTTATTGAGGTTTGTGACTAAAAGCCTTACTTGCGCAGTAATGTCTAACAGTACAATGCTTGCAAATGACAGGTTGACAAGGGAACTGGAGGTAGATATGAAAACCGCAAGTCTCCTGAAAGAAAATGTCTGTCTGCCTCTTGTGGCTTTGCTTTAGGAGTGGCCGTGGCTTCCCAAATGCTGCACAGTGTCACCAGTGCTTCAGTGGAATGTTTGGAGTTGGAGGGCGAGGTAGACGTGGAAGTTGATGTGTTGGAGTGTTCCAGCCCCACCTGTGTTTCACTCGACACGCTGTACTGGAGCGCAGCACAGGGGTTAAATGATGCAGCCCTTCTCGAGGTGGACACTGGAGAGGAAGATGAGGAGGAGGAGGCAGAGGAGGTTGATGTGACTGGAGAAGATTCTACATAAAGCCTTATTTTCAGCCCCACATAACAAACACATCTTTGTCTCTCCTCCAAACTCTCCCAAGTGAGGTGAGTTTGTCGCATTTTTCGTAGTTAACTAGTAGTTCCAGCCATTCCTGAAAAGGTAGACTGTTAGCCAGTTAAAAAATAAACAGGAGGGGTTACCTCAAAACCTTTATTGAAAGTAATCAGTTTCATTTAATAAAGCTGTTTAAAATTATACTGTTGTACTGCTTCATGAAACACTGAAAAAATGTACAGTGAAATACACATAAAAATAACTGGGCAATAAAATACATAGAAAAAGGGTCGGACCTGACTAAATCAAACCATGTAAACAAGAAGACACTCATGGGCCCATGTCATTGTTTGGTGGTCTGGTGCATAGCAATGAGTTAGATACAGTGCAGCGGATGATATAAACTATAATGTAATGGAAATGTTACCTTTTTCATATTACTACAGTTGTGCTACAAGTATAAAGGGCTGCACAATAATTGATGACTGCGTATGAAACACGTACAGCCCATTCCCCCAGTGGTCGGTAGGGGGCGCTCCCCAATTTCACCGGAGGAATCGCCGTCCGCACGCCGCATGTCGCCGGCCTGCTTTTGAATGCGAAACTTTATTGCTGCGCGTCCTTTCGCGTTCCGTTCCGCAGAGGGAGGCGAGTGCGCTGCGCCGAGCGCACGTGCTTTTTACATTTATATAAGTGAAGAGGGGGTAGTCGCGACTTGCTAGTGAAAAAGGGGGTAGAGCGGGGCATATTTCGGCGGAAAGAGCGAAGACTCAGGGATGGACCCTTTAAAGGCGCAGCAGCTGGCCGCGGAGCTGGAAGTGGAGATGATGGCCGATATGTACAATCGGTAATGCATTTGACCCTCACGCGAAATGCCATTGAATGCCATGTATTATTTTAATGGTAACACCAACTGTTCCACGGGTTGAGGTTTTGCTGCTAAGGCAAATCATATGAAGTGTAATGTATTATGATAATGTGTATGCTGGTGTTGCAGAAGTGTCATAGTCCCGGGGTTGCATTCAATTCCCCATTTATCTGGATATGTGTAATGCTTACCGTGTGAACATTCGGCTAGAATTAAATTTGCCAAAGTGTCATCGCAGTTCCAGCGTAAGGGGGTTTGCCGAATCGACTGGCAACCGGGTACGGCTATATATAAATACTCGAGTTCCGATGCAAATGAGGTATGTCCTTGAAGGTGTCGGGATAGGGACTGAGCCATGTGGTACTGGGGCTGTGGGCAGGAGCCGCACCCCGCCTTACGTCCTGTCTGACACCCCCGTCCGCAGCATGACCAACGCCTGCCACAGAAAGTGCGTGCCCCCGCACTACAAGGAAGCGGAGCTGTCCAAGGGGGAGGCCGTCTGCCTGGACCGCTGCGTGGCCAAATACCTGGAGCTGCACGAACGGCTGGGGCGCAAGCTGACGGAGCTGTCCGTGCAGGATGAGGAGATGATGAAGAGGGCGGCCGGGGGCACGGCCTCGGGATAGCGGCGCAGGGCATCCCACTGGGGCGCCCACTGAAGATTTACCTTCGACTACCATGGGACTCATTCACCAGTGTATATATGTGTAGTATTTTACGTTCGTCCTGGGATAAGTAACTGTTATAAAATGCTGTTTATTTGTGTCCGTCATCCAGTGTGTCTGCGGCGGCTATGCACCGTTTGTCCGGTCGCGTAAATAAACTTGCAACATTTCTAATAAGTTTAAGGCTTGATTTGGACTCCTCGGGTTTATATGCTGGCCATGGTGTGAATGTACACACATTGTGTGAATTGTTTGTGGGTAAATACATTGAACAGTCACCCCTTAACATTCGCAGGAATCAGTGCCCGAACCAAACGGTATAGAACCCAATAGAACGCGCAGCACATACTAGGCATATAACGCACGGCAGTCAAGCTGTCAAAAGCGCATACACGTATCAGCTAAGAACATTTGTATTGTTTTCCACTTTTCCCATTTTACGTTATAGAATACTTTAATGCCTAAATTGAAATGACTGCTTTTGAGCAGAAAAAGTAAAAATAATATACTATTTATATTTTATGACTAAATAAGATAACCCAGCAGCGGGCTCTCTAAACCCCGTTTTTGTTCTTATTAGTTTTGTGTGAAAATGATTTCTATTTAAAATTACATTAAACCTCTACATATGTATCCAGTGTACCTCATGCAAAGATTGACTTGTTTCCCGAATTTCCTAAAAATTATTAAAGGTATTTTCAACAGACAGACAATTAATGGGAGCACAACAGATAAAAAGAGGATATATATATATATATGTGTGTGTGTGTGTGCATGTTATTTCACCACTAGTTTCATTAGTTAGGCCTGTTGAAAGAGTACAGCTTCTGATTTGGCTGTGATGTGCAGATTTTTGTGCACAATATGTGATGAATTCTTATCCATATGAACAGCGTCACCGTGCTTACACGTGACTTTTCCCTTCCCACACGCTCCTCCCCCGCACTGACTGACAGCCTCCAGGCTGCCAGCCATTTTCAGTACAAAGTGCTGGCGGCGCTACCGCAGCGCCATCTAGGGACAGTTTGTAAAAATGCATCAGAGTTTCACCCCTTGGTACTTCGATACCGTTTGCCCCAAGCACGACCCATTTCCGCAAGCCCGACCGGTAACATAATAATTAGTCTAATAAGTCTATTGATGACCAGTTTTTAACTAAACGTACCGCACTCCTGGACTTCCCACTCCGGAGTATATCATTTGTGTCAGTCATCAGTCCCCATCCTCTTGGAGACACTTTCAGAAGGGCTGGGAACGCTACTAAAAATGTAAGATTAACGGCGCTCTTATGAGTAACTCGAGATTCCACGGTTTTTCAAATTGTATGGGGGCAAAGTGTGGCTCAGTGGGTTAAGCCCAGCCTTGGCACGTTTGCGGGCCCTTGTACAAGGCTCCCGGGGTGCTACGCGTGGTGGCTGCCCTTCACGCCAAGCTTGCTTTTATGGAGAGCAAGGTTCGGGAGGTCAGAAGAGGATTCAATAAGGTATCAATTATGCACTTAAACTAAGAAATATCAAATAATACTAATATATATTAGGGCTGTCAAAATTAATGGGTAAGACTTTAGTTGAGGGGCCACAAATAATGCAGTAATACCTGCTTAGTAAATGCATTAATTAACCAATAACTATGCGTTACTTCATCATTAATTAATGATGACGATTCATGTATTCTTTGCAGGAACTTCATTAGTTAATTCATTAGTTAATCATTAACTAATCATGAACATGATTAGTACTTCAGTAGTCAATGAGGTACTACTATGATTTGTGG
>JAODKN010000016.1:1520742-1531916 GCA_026774425.1 Petrocephalus zakoni | reverse complement strand
CCCCCCGCCCCCCCCCTGGCCGCCCCTGGGCGGCCCGCCCCCGGGGCCCGGGGGCCCCCCGGGCGCCCCCGCCCCCCCCCCCCCCCCCCGGGGGGGCGCCGGGGGTAGGGAACAAAGCATTGTGTGCGGTGTGCATATGTGACTGCATGGGGGGGGGGGATGATGAAATATGGCTACATTTCTGCCTCTTTCGTCACCTGGTGGCCACACTGTCCTTTAAATAGGGAAGTTTACTTTTGGCTGCTGGTCCCTCCAGTTTTGGCGGGGGAAAATTGGGGAGGGGGTGTTGTAAAAAAAAGTGAAAGAATAGCATATGGAAATAATTATGATAATAGAATATTCTGATTGGTTTTATGTCAAATTAACACTTGCTGTATGTATTACTTCACGTCTTTCTGACGTTTGTTTTACGTTTATATTTTGGTTCTTGCTTGCTCTTGAATGTTTTCTTAAGGCCAGTTGTCTCTGCGTTCTGCTTCATTCATAAGAACTGCTCTTGATAAGATGGTTAAGTCCTATATTGTCACATTTCATGTTGACAAAATTGGACCTGCCATTTCAGGCTCTGGACCTGCCATTTCAGGCTCTGGATCTTGGCTTTTTAGGCTCTGTACCTGCCATTTCAGGCTTTGGATTTTGGCATTTCAGATTGTAGCTTTCACATGTTGTCCCGTACAATGTGTACAATATGAAGTATAAGCTATAGCACAAATTTTGTACAAAACAAACATTTTTTTCTTTGAACCAGTCAGTAAGACATGGTATAGAAATTATTTATGGTGCATCGATTAATACAAAAGTTCCCAGTATTCCAAAGCATGATTTAATTCATAATGGGGATTGTATTTCGAGAAATGTTTTGTTTTTTGGAGACATAATGTTTGATTTGTTGCCCCTGAGGTGCATTATGAGGTCCAGGATTCAATCCCTGTGGTTGTCACATTGGACAGGAGGCACAGAGAGCACCATCTAGCTTACATTTCCCGTACGGTTGGTGGTACCCGCCCCCATGACAATAAACCCGGTAACACATTGCGGGAAGAAACACATTCTAGTTTTCAGCCCTGGACAAGTGACTGGGCCTGGACTCCCATACTGGGAGTGAATGTAACAATGTGGAAAATGAAACTGAATGAGTGGAAAAAACACACATGATTGCAAGGGTTAAATTAATAACACTTTATTAGCCCATCCCTGCAGCCCCTCTAGGGCCATGACACAGCGTCAGTCACACACGGGGGTCACAGTTTTGAGGTTTTCCGAGCTGCCCCCCCCCCCCCCAGACCTGTTTCCTGAACAGTGCCGGGGGGGGGGGGGGGTGACTGCAATACAAAGGACAGTGCTGACTACTAGTGATGGACAAAATGACGCTTCATGAACCATTTGCTGTGTTGTTTTACCCCAGTAGATGGTGTTCAGATTACAGCAAAAAGTATGCTTCCTAGCAAACAAAGAGCACCATCTAATGGGGTCAGAATACACAGCAGATGGTTCATAAGGCATCATTTTGTCCATCACTATTGACCAATACACTGGCCGGATATGTGGGTCTGGGTTGTATGGTGCGACATGGCGTTTGAGCGCTCTCTGTGGAGGTCATCACTGTGTGAGGGCTTGTGCAAGGAGCCTATGTCCGCCTGGCTGTCAGTGTGGGATGAATCTAGTGCTCCTCTCAGTGCTGAATTCTGCGGATGGACTGGATCTGGGGCGTCTGGCTGTGGGAGCCCCAGTCCCTCCAGTGCTGGTAATCGCCGCAGTGCCGCTCACACTCCATGATGTACTGCTGCCCCCTGTAGCCTGGGTACTGGTAGCACACAAATCTGTGGATGGACAGAGACAAGTGTCCTGAAGGGGCACCACGGGCAGGGGGGCTGGCAGGACAAAAGCAACCCAGAGCCTTATTAGGAGCCTCGGGACTGTGTCATGTGAATAGAGCATTGGGGACCCATCAACAGAATAATATAGCACTTTGGCATCTCGCTGAAGGTCCAGGCCATAGATGCCCAGAGTTTATACAAAGATACTTTGCTGTCGTACTCTTGACAGTGAATTGGCTAAACAGGTAAATAGATGTAAACATAAGGTGGTGGCAATGAGTCATGCCCCGAGTGGACCTAACTGCCCTTGGCTTTCTGTGTAATGCCACGGCCATGATGGGGGGTCACACTCACGCTCCACTCTGCACGTGCATGGAGCCCACTTCGTTGTTGCACCAGCCCATGGCCTGCAGGGAGGGATAGTCGTTGCAGAGCTCGGCACTACGACCCATGAAGTTCTCCCTCTCAAAGATCATCATGCGGCTGCACCGGTGGGACTGCGGGGGGGGGGAGACGTGATGGGCGGCCATCGTTGGAGGAAGGGCAGGATACACACACACACAGGAGGAAATATATGTAAATTAGCATAGACAATCGAGTGTCAGGTAGCATAGAAGTCGATTCGATTCAAATCAATTGAAGAACTTCATTTTTCGGTTAGGAACTTCATATGTGAATAGCATCAGTGCATGTCCAGTTTAGCCACCCACATATCACATACAACATATCATTTGGAGCAATTAGCAGTGGTAAATACAGCTTGCAAAGCACAATAAATAATGCATTATAAATAAGCAATACATGATTTAAAAAGATAAGTATAAAAAATGGTGTAGCATGGCAGCTGTTTGAAAGCGAATGGTTATTGGTTTAATACAAAAAATAAACTCTGGTTGTATCTTAAAGCAATACACTCAAAACAAACAGTAAAAATGCCCAACTGTTGGCCAAAAGGCAAGCTGTGTCTTTTTCCATGTAACAGAAATGTGTATGCTAAAGCGGCTAGCGATGTAAGACGGCTACTGACCGCACAGTAGATGGGGCGGAATGACATCATCCTCTCCACGTGGTAGGACAGATTCCCGCTGTAGGCATCCCAGTGGGGGTACTCTCCTCTCTCCAGCACAAACTGCTGGCCCTGGAAGTCGTGGTGCTCAAAGCCCACCCAGCTGTCGCGAAAGACGGATGGGACCAATAAGAAGAGGAGACATATGATGAGGCCAGATCACCATCTACGCATGGATGGACTGAACAGCAGAAGGGAGTTGCTAATATAGTCAAAAAAAAAAACCCTAATACACTAATTTATCGATGGGTGTGTAGAGGCCTACAGCACTTGCTATGGCACGGGCGGGCAGACACTCACGCCCCACTCTCCACCCGGACGGAGCGGATGTTGTCAAAGCCGCAGTCCTGGATGCTGCAGCACTCGGTGGTGAACTCCTGCCAGCGGCCCTGGAAGTGCTCCTGCTCGAACACGGTCATCTGCATGGGGGGGGGGGGTCACTGATTACTGCACTAGCATGAGCTTCCATTGTTATAATGGCTGATCTTTTATTATAACTCTTACTGACTCCTTCTCTGTTGGGTTAAGCTGAGCGTTCGGTTGCCAGTGCTATGCATGGTGATTGCAGTCAATATACACAGCTATAGGGGCCACTCTAGGGTTAGGCAGAATCAGTTCCCTAGGGCCCCCTGAATTAGCTGCATTGTGGAGGAAGTGAAATTATCAGACATTTTCTTGGTATGGGGCCTCCCAAGTAAAGCTTTGCCTAAGGCCCCTCAGAAGGTAGAACCGAGCCTGATATAGTCTATATGAATACCCTGAAGAAAGGAGCCGTTCCCATTCCGAATCCCATCATGGAGGGTCTAACAGACTTCTGCATCTTCACAGCTGGCGTGTATTTCTGAGAGAGACAGAGAAAATAGTCACCAGGTGCTTTCCGTATATTTAAGTTAACTCACTTCTTAAACTGCCCTTGCCCTAATAAACTCAAAATCATATCAGCACGGGTTTTCGCTACCCTCCGCGTTTACTTACCAGCCCCCACTGCTGTACATGCTCACTTGCCATCGGATACTTTTGCCATGTGGAATTAAAAATCATTCGCCCAATATTAATTGTCTTGCTAAAGCGAAAATATAATTATTGTATTGTTTAGCGCGACATTGTTTTCTTGCAAATTTCTATTGTCTTATTATTACTTATTAACAGGAAAGGTCAACATACACATTTTCTAAAATACCAATAGGGCCTACCAAAATAATAAAAAGTAACCCTAACTGGCTTATTAGCATTTCTTGACGTCACGACAAAAGTCACAGACATACACTTAAAATAAAACAATCGTATATACCAGACACATGTACTAATTATACACACGCTTTACAAACGTGATTAAACGTGATAAAGTCACATGATTACTTAATTGGTAACAGTAATCCCCCCCCCTGCATTTAGAATGGGATTAGACAGTGAAATGACATCTTACCGAGCCGGTAACACGGTAAGGGGAGTTAGATCTGCGCCTTTGCACTACAGCGCCTGCAGCTCTGCGGGAACCTGGCGCTCGGGTTTTATACTGACAGCCACATTGTGCGTCGGTGACATCGCAGGGAAAAAAATATGACTGACATATACTTTCTTTCACACGTCCTTTTTTTCTTTCTCCATCTAATCGCGCTGCGCGCCGACTCAGCAGCGGGACAGACTCATTCTGGGGGGGCCCGACAAAGGCAGGAGCCCGTCATTAGCGTGGGTGTCAGCAGTGCCCATCGCGGGCAGCACAAAGGGCGGACTATAGGCGAGGAATTTGGGAATGAACCGTGTGCACCCAGGCTGCAATTTACCGAGGGATGAATATCGGGGTGCAAACGTGAGTTTGTCAATGTAGCTTCCTAGTCTTTTCCCCCAACACTTCATACTGCATTATTGTCAGTTTGCACATCCCACATAGCTACCTCACCCCCATGTAACACTACTTATTTATTATACTGCCTCCTCTTGTGTGTCCTACCCGGCACCCACCTGCGACTGGGGCACAATATCTCATTGTTTTCCAAATACATGTGATATAAAACCTTGGAACTCGCACTTGAAAGCGTGTGACTTCACTCCCGAGCTGTTCTGCTTGTGTGAGAGCGCATGCAGTCACTCCTTTAATGGGGTAAACAAGTCAACAGCAAGTAAATGCATGTGAAACCGTGAGCAAACGCACGTGAGACTGGGGCTTTACAGGAAAGCCGAAGCGACTTCCTTTCGTCAAAGCGTCAGACTTCGAGCATCGCATGGCTTCTCCCTCCTCCTGACAGCGTTTGATGACGGAGGCTTTTCTGTTGTTTGGTTCCCGTGGTCTCAGCGGGTTTCGCCCCCCCTGTCCGTAATCCTGTCCCGCGGTGAGCCAGTGTATATAAAGGACGGGAGTGAGGTGGGCGTCGTGCACACATACAGAGGGGCAGCAACAGAAATCAGCTCCACACATAGCGGTAAGGGCCGGGGAGGGGGGGGAGAGCACGGAAGGAGTGGGACGAATTCAATTATCTTGAAAAAGTGACAGGAAAAGCTTGTGCCTGTCGTTAAAATCACAACTTCACGTCTAGCAGTAGTGTAGACAGAGATCAATCTAGTCAAGGCACACAGGGTACTTGGGAAAAATGAGCTAATCTATACATTATCAGTAATCGTCAGCAATTTGCTACATTTTGTACTTGTGTTAGCGTTTTATGTATTTACATGACCATCTTTCTCAGTCATCATGTCTACTAGCGGAGAGAAGGCCACCAAGACCCCCTCCCAAACTGATGGGAAACCTGCCCACGGCAAGACGTCGGATATGGGCATGATGGCCTACAAGGTAAAGAGGGGCACCGCACAGGAAATGCAGATAAGAAACTTACATATAAAACATGGCCAAAGTGGCGAAGCATCACAAAAATACTGCTATAGGAGCTTTGTAAAGTATACAAGTGGCTGTGAATGCAAGTAGGGGTTAAATCTGCTGGTGTAGACATGTAGTTGACACAACGCTAGCCTAAGCGATGTGACCGGTTGTAATGATCCTATGTCCTGCCCACTGTTTCCTCTTGCAGATGTGTGTTTACGACCAGGAGAATTTCCAGGGCAGGTGTATGGAGATTACCGGAGAGTGCATGAATGTCTGCGAGGGTGGTATTGACAGAGTGCGCTCCCTGCGTGTCGACTGTGGCCCGTGAGTCTCTCGCCCTCAGCTTGCATACTATCAGGGTGATAAGATGTCCCTGACAGAACTTGCCAAGCCCCTGCTGTAATGATGACCTCAGCCCTACGGTGTGATGCAATGCAGAGATTTGTGGCATTACTGGCCATTCTTTGAAAATGATGCCCCATCCCTGTCTGTGCACCCAGCTTTGTCGGCTATGAGCAGATGAACTTCTGTGGGGAGATGTACATCCTGGAGAAGGGAGAGTACCCTCGCTGGGACTCATGGAGCAACAACTACAGGAATGACTTCCTCATGTCCTTCAGACCTGTCAGAATGGTAGTGCTTTGTGTATTTACTCGTGCTTTTCGGTCATAGGAGTTCTACTTACACAGACATGTTTTGCTGGCAGAATGATAAAATGATTGGTTCAGAGAGACAACCAATTAGATCTTGTGTCAGATGTTAGCCCAACCAATCAGATGTCTTGGTTCTGCCTCCTTTGCAATTTGATTGGTTATCTTTTTAAACCATCATTTTTTGTTCTGTCCTCAGTACATATTTGTGTAAGTAAAACTTCCATGAGCATACATTTCCCATATTTTGTCCACTGTCCACTGTATTTACTTCCTGGGGCTTCTGTCAGGACCCAGAGAAGCACAAGATTTGCCTGTATGAGGTTGGGGACTTCAAGGGCCGCAAGATGGAGATCATGGATGATGACGTGCCTAGCCTGTTTGCTTATGGCTTCACCGACAGAGTTGGTAGCATCATGGTGAGCTGTGGAACGTAAGTGACAGGAGAATCTGCTACACAGCATGAAACACAAAGAATAATTATTGTTGACTGAAATTGAAGAGAAAGTTTCAAATCTCACTTGGAACATGTCAATCTTTTTGTTTGTTTTGGAGATGAAACCGGCATTGACCTAAAGTCAGGCTTCCTCATGATATGTTGCAGCATCGGGAACCAACACTCACTCAGTCCTCATGTAATCCAACGGAGAACTTTCATTCTAAAGTTCTGAAAATTGAGCGAGTTTTAGAAATGTGTTAATTAATATGTTATATTCCAAGTACAAGTACAGTATGCCAGCACAGCACGGGGTGTAGGGTGGTGCGCTCTGGGAGTGGCCATATTCTCTCTCTCTTTGCAGCTTTGTGGGGTACCAGTATCCCGGTTACCGTGGCAGCCAGTACCTGCTGGAGAAGGGTGACTACAGGCACTTCAATGAGTATGGCGCCCGCCATCCCCAGATGCAGTCAATCAGGCGCATTCGCGACATGCAGTTCCACCCACATGGCTCCTATGTCATTGCCAACAAGTGAGGGGCGAAGAGAGTGAGAAAGACAGAGGGGGGGCAAGGGGGGGATGGGAGGAGCAAGCGGGAGAGGAGAGTTTAAATCTGATGCCCGCACTGTAGTCCAGGCACCCGATTGGGACGCTGCCGCGGAGTAAGGACTGAGGCGCTTAGCGTGCATGCTAACATGCTAACGTCACCCACCCTCGTCAACATTCACATTTAAAATTTAAGTATGGCACAAAGTTAGCACTTACTGCTAGCTTCCAGTGTTTCTTCTGTTATTTAAAAGGAAGAATCGATCGATTTATTAAGAAAAACCGAACAGCCCCTTTGCCCTCAGTACTCATTTCAGAGATATATTTTTTTTTAGTATATACTACTTTGTCTACATCTAATTTAAAGGTTGGTGTATACATGCGATATAAACTAAATAGGGTAATTAGATAATTGGTAATCTAAAATATCTCTAAAATGATGGACCATCCCTCTGCTTCTCTTTCTCTCTCAGCTCGACACTTTCCCAAATTTGTCGCTATCTTTTCTTTCCCATTGTCTGTTAATCCCTGTTTCCTGGGTCCCAGCATGAAAACACTGATACAAATTAAATAATAGCTTATAATAATATAGCTATTACAGCTAGTCATCTCACTTTAGTGCCTTGCAATGGGATGTAGTGTCCCATAAAGAAAATACCTCCCGTTTAACCATTAAAAAGGAATACATTCAAATTAACACAACAGTGTACAATTTCTTGAAATAAAAACATTTGATTTCACCCAAACTCTCGTGTGTCTTTCACTGCAGATACCATGTTGTCCTCAGAACATATTTGCTGTCTTCTTGCCTCTGCTCTGGGGCAGAGCAATCATAATACATAATAAACATGTCTATAATGTGTTATGCCTTTATAAATAGTTATAGCCATGTTTTTAATACTTTATGAATGTGCAACAATGAATTATAATAACAGCCATTAGGCTTTATTAATATGGGCTTGATAAAAAGGGTTAGCTAAAACAAATATATAAAAGAGAATAAAGAATAATAATAAATTGTGTGTTTTGGTAACCAACCCCTGTATTTAAGGAATTTTAAGGTTTGTTAAATTTAGTTGTTTGTGGAAAATGTGTTTGTACTTCTTCCCCCTGTCTGTTGTTGGAAGTGGAATTGGTGCCTGACAGGCTTTGGGTGTGGGGTGGTGTTTATAATCTCTGTGTGAAGATGAAATTGGCTTTGGGTGCAACCACCAGCTGGCTGGGGCCTTTGAATCCTGCCCTCATTGTGTGTCATGTGCGCAGTTCGCATGTTTTGCCTGTGTTGTACAGGGAACCTCCCACAGTCCAAAGGCACTTAGTGTTTCTACATTGCCCACAGAATATGTGTGAACACCACAACCATATGCTACCTGCGTGGATTGTAATTATAACAAAATAAACAATCACCAAATTTGACTAATAATGTATATATATTTAAAATGTTATTAAAATCCTGTAAAAAACCTTAATATATATTCTGAATATACAACAGGATTTATTTAAAACGTGACAATTTATTTAGCAGACATGTTGGCCCCAAGTAATGCAGAAGTGGGTTGGTTTTGTCAGTAGTAAGCCTGGTGTGTCCTCGGGGGCCCTAACCTATTTCAGACGTAACCTTCTCTTCCCACACCTCCAACTTCCTCCTGAGAAAGGTTACCACCTGACCCCCCATTACTCCACCAATAACCGCCCCCTTCATGACCCCCCCCACCGTCCCCTTCAGGGCCCCGGCAATAACCCCCACTGTGGCCCCCACTGCGACTCCCAAGACCACCGCGGCAGATCCGCCACAGCGGCCAAGGCTGCAGATCCAGGGGTGGAACTTCCCTGCCATGTCCCCAGCTGGGTACTCCCCGGTCCCGGGGCTGCCAGGCTGCTCCAGCACTGGGGTGAGCTGACCTCCGGCTCCCCCTAGTGGCCTCTCCACTGGGCCTTCTCTCCAGATCACTGTGGGTGACAGGGCGACGAGCATGGCGGGCGCCTGCTTAGCACAGACGCTAACATGCTAACGTCACAAACAATTGCATTTTTAACTTAATGTAAGCTGCTGCTAATCCTTACAGCATGTTCCAGCTTGTTCAAAAAAGAACATAAATCACTATAAATATGATTTGCCTGTTTAGCCATATCTCTATAGTGCTGTTTACAAGAAATATGGAAGTTACAGAACTTGTGGCTGTCAGTGCAGTGTGATTCCATCAGTGGTGGCCAAAGCCCTTGGTGTGTAGCGCGGTAATGGGCCTCACCATGGTAACGGACCTCACCGCAGGGGGCCTCCTTTCTGGCCTGTTCTTCCTCTCTCTCTCTCTCCAGCCCCCTTCCGTCTGCATTTCCTCCCATCTCCCCTCTCAGTTCCTTTTCTCTTCTCCTCCACACCTCTTCAAAGTCGCGTTTCAGCTCCTCCTCCTTCTCCTTCACCTCCCGCTCACACCTCCGCCTCATCTCCTCCATTTCCCTCTCCATCTCTGCCAGCCTCTCCCTCAGCCTGGCCTCCCCCTCCGCTCCGGGAGAAAGGTCAGGCCTGAAGTGCCAGCCCTCGTTGGCCACCACCATCTCCTCAATCCTCCCCAGCAGTGACGTGACCTGATCCTCCAGCCACGGCTTCCTGTTGGACAGGAAGTGACATCGACCACTGCACTGCTCCAGCAGCCCCTGGAGGTGGACCCCCCTTGCCTTCACCTGCTGCTCCAGGGCCTCCCCGCTGAGCTTTCCCCCCCCGGTGAGGAGCACCAGGCTATGCTTCCAAACCCTCTCCCCGAAGACCCCCAGACAGCCCTCAGCAGCCCTTCTCTGAGTCTCCGTGAACAGGCCCCATGTGACTGGGATGACCAGCAGGAAGGCATGTGGGCCGGAAGGACACCTCGACAGGCTGCGTGCCAGCTCTGCACGAAGACTGTCGGGGACGTCCGGCGTGGAGCCGTCCCACCCGGGGGTGTCCACCACGCTGACTTGCCTCCCGTCTCTCTCGGCCTTCTTCCGCACGCACGCCTGCGTCTCTCTCCCGCATGCAAACTCCTCTCGGCCAAGGATGGCGTTGCCCACAGAGCTCTTCCCGGCTCCCTTCTCCCCCAGCAGGACGATTCGCAGCTGGGACAGCCGGTAGGGCTTGCGAGGCTTCCTCTCTGGTGGATTCAAAAGATCGAAATCAGCAAATTCAATTAGTCTGCTGATTTTCTCCGGCAGCACAATTATCTTCTTATTGAAAATGAACCATTTAATACTAAATTCACTTCATTTATAGAGCAACAGCGCCCTCTGCTGGAGAAAAGAATAACAACTCACTGGCGAGGAAGGGCGAGAGACTTCCTGGCTCCTTTACCGGCGGCCGTTTCCGACTGAACATTTTGCTTTCTGCCGAGAGAATATTGCCGCCCTCCGACTCCCGTCTCACTTCATGTCGTTCTTCTCCGTATCCCAGAGAGGCAGACGGTTATAAACAGGCTTCTTCCCCTTGAGCGAATGCTGAGAAGCGGCCGGAGATGGCGTTTGTAGGCGGCACTGACGAGCGCAAAGTCCAGCTCGCCCCTGGTAGCGAATCAGCACCTTCGTTTTTGCGATACTTCATGAACATTATCTTTCGTCTGTAACACTAAGTTACGGCATTATAGGTAAAACTGGCACTGAAAAGGCAACAATTTACCTTCTACTGCGCTTAATAATTTAAGTTGAACGTATAAAGTGTAACTAAATTATTCTGGATCCGGCAAGCAGCCGCTTTAGAGTGGAACTGTAACTCCTGAGAAATGCTACCTGGAGGCATCATTATTGGTGGGGACATTTCAATGGTCGGAGGATATTGGTGGGGACACGTCCCCTCCGTCCACCCTAAATCTACGCC
>JAODKN010000016.1:1423186-1438141 GCA_026774425.1 Petrocephalus zakoni | reverse complement strand
TCCCAGAACGTCTCCCAGAACGTCTCCCGGACGCGTCGGACGGTTTGCGTGCAGCCGGGCCGCTTGGTAGCAGATCTCCCCCAGTCCCATTCTGTTTCTGAGGCCACGAAGGTGGCGCTGGACCAGTTTCATCCTCAGGCACCTCCTGGCCACAGGGTCCCGCGTGCAACGAGGTTGGCCGAGGGCTCGGAGGCCCCTCCCTCGCAGGAAAAGGCGGAGCCTCAGAGCAAGCGGAAGAGGTCGTCGTTAATCAGCGCCTCGGCAGAGCGGCCGTACTCGTGCGCCCTGTGCATGAAGGGCTTCATAAGCCCCTCCCACCTCAACATGCACGTGCGGGTGCACACGGGCGAGCGGCCTTTCAGCTGCGGCCAGTGTGGCATGAGGTTCGCCCAGAAGGGGAACCTGCGGGCTCACCAGCGGCAGGTACACCAGGGCAGGAGGCCCTTCCCCTGCCCCGAATGCGGCAAGCGCTTCACCAAGCGAGGCAACCTGAGGACGCACCAGCAGCAGGTGCACCAGGGCAAGCGGCCCTACCCCTGCGCCCAGTGCAGCAAGGCCTACTTCTCCCAGAAGGACCTCAAGATCCACGAGCAGGTCCACTCGGGAGAGTAGGCCGGCACCCTCGCTCCTCGCTTCCTGTGACGGCGCGGGACATGCAGGCAACCAGAGAGCGTTATCACATGGCTAAAGTTGGGTGGTGTGCAGCTCAGCGGGTTGTGGGGGGGGGCTCTTCCCATGCGCTGGAGGTTGCTGTTTCAAAGTCCCAGGATGGGAGTAACTTCAGCATGAGGACCCTGAGTGAGAGCCTTAACACCCCCAATTACTCCTCATTCTGTCTGTGGGGGCCCCAGCAAAGTCTGCCACCCCCCTCATACTTCTTTTTTCAGATTGAAAGAGGGGGCACATGGTGACCTTTTGTCAGATTGAATTTCTAGCTACGCCCCTGATTGTGTGACCCTGCCTGCTCAATTGTACGTCGCTTTGCATAAAAGCACCTGTTAAATGAATTAAACGTGATGTAAATGTCAAGACCTATGCACAGAGCAAAAGGCTGACGTGGGAGCAGTGTCTGACTATGTATTTGCTCTAGTTTCTTTACCTGAAACCTACTTTATTGATGAGTGATCAGCTTGTAGTCTAATGGAGTTTATTTTGCATTATATGCAAACACTCTGGGTCCAGTTGCCTCACACACGTTTAAATGATCTCACAGATAAGGGCATATATAGACTGAGAGATCGACAGCATTCCTCTTATAGTCTGCATGTTTATTTTGACGTGTAAACAAAATATATGTATATTTTTCAGATATATATTTTTTTAATTTGGGAATCCCCACAAACGGAAGTAAATGGATTGCTTTGGCTGTGTCCACACTTTCCGTGATGTGGTCTGGTCCCTTGTATTGTCTGTTAGTCTCTGGGTAGCGGAGGTTTGGGGAAAGATGGGGAAAATGGATTCATAACCAAACATCTGGAATTTCGGAGGCACTGCAGGTGTGACGAGGGGCGTGACTGTTCAGGAGGTCAGTGTGTCACGTGACCTTCCGTGGTGCAGTTATCCAATCTGGCATCGACAGAGACCAGGACTTTGAATGGAAAGCACTGCTGGGCATCTCTCTGTAATGATGCACGACGTCTTAACCATAACCTTACAGTGAGCATCACCTCTGCTTTAAAACAGAAGTCACTGAACAGAGAAATGACACTGTGAAAACGGGCTCTGGCCGATGTTTTTGTTTGCCGAGCAAGTAAATGTTTTTAACGAGTCTCATTTATGTGGAATTTGTTCTATTTCTTCCTCACTGCAGATTCTTTTGCTGCCTTCATATTATTTCCCTCTGAGTGTGTGGTGCTGTCGCAGTAAGGTGCCAGTAGGGGGCGTCGGCAGCAACATTATTGTCTTTTTGTTTTATCTGCATTTTTTTTCCAAATGCAGTATAATAATGATTGATTCCCATGGGGAAATTCTTTTCTCACCACTCCCAACCTTGCTCTCCATGAGACCAAGCTTGGCCTGCGAAGGTCAGCCACCTCCTACAGCGCCCCGGGGTTAAGGGCCCCCAGACGTGCTGAGGCTGGTCTTAAACCGGTGACTTTCCAGTCACAGAAACCGAGGCTTAACCCAGTGCATGAGCCACACTCTGCCCCAAGATATAGTTAATGTGAATTGAACTGCTTGCAATTAAAATTGTAAAATTCATTATTTTTGTGTGTCATTGATTAACATGTTCAGCACTTTGAATGCATATAGATGTGTTTTAAATTTAAACGTGACATTTGGGGACATCACTTGGGCCACTTCAATGAAGCCAGGTAATCGTTGTACAGCCGTCTAATGGTGAATCGTCATTGATACAATCAGCTACGTTTCGTCCAGTCGGTGCAGGAAAAACACGTTAACGTTGACTAGATACGTTATTGCGTTAAATGGCAAACCAGTTGCCCTGTAATGTTTTGACTCTGAAAATCGGTTTAATCGTCTCAAGATTTTCGAACAATCAAGCACACAAAAGCGGTTATAGATAAAATGAAAGAAGTTAAATGTTATATTGTCTCCCTTTAACAAGTAACAGTATAAATATAAGCAGAGGAAGACCATTGGTTTGCCATAGTATGAGTTGTATCTCTGCATCTGGCAGTATGGGAAAGGCTCCAGGCTCCCCCACAGCGACGTCCAGGGCATGCTGTCGGAAGATGATTGTATGAATTGAATAGTTGAGCAGGAAACATCTACAGCACCTATTGGGTTGGAAGAGTATGGAGGAATTATTGACGTGTCTCGCCCCCTGAGAGGATACAATACGCATCTAGATGCATGTGATACCAATAAGATACATGTGGGCATGCAACGTTTCAATACGCTTATAATTCAGCAAACGTCTTAGGTCATAAAGCTCGTTTTCATACAATTTTGTTTTGCCCCAGAGAGAGTTTGTGAAAGGTGAATACGTTTAATTTCCGACAAGAATGTGCATTTAATGAGTTATACACCCAGTGGCGTCCCAGTTATGCAAGTGGAAACGCTCGGCGGGCCGATGAAAAGGGGTAGTGTTTCTCCGGAAAGCCGCCCCCTTTGTAAGCAGGGTAGACGTCCGCGACTCAGTCAAGCCCAGAGAAGATAGCGAAGGATCCGGGGAACCACGATCCCCCCCGAGGCTGCCCCCGGACCAGCAGAGCAGATCCGATACACGGCTCACCTCGGCGTTTCTATTTATTTCAGACTTAGATAGATAGTGAAAGATATTGTTTGTGACCAATCAATTGAGGTAAGTGTGGTGGTTCCTGCATGTTATATGAAAGTAATAAAAAAGCATGCAAACATCTTTTAAAATGAACTGGGGAAGCTTTTTCCCCCCAAATGTGTATAGCCTCTCTGCTTTTGCATAGACTGGCTGCTTTAGGGTTCACACTGGGCTCCCTTCACACGTCTGCAGTACGTCTCCGACGTGCCTTTCTGCCCAACTTGGGTACATTTAATCAAAAACATCCTTTGCGAGTCATAGTAAAAGCGATCGATGGTTTGTCCCAAACACACTTTATCTCTTTGTGTGTATATTTGTAATCGTAGCTTACAGTGTGGCGTGGTGTACTTTAATCCATATAGTTTGCAAGTGGTAAGCATAAACATATTGCATGGGGGCACCTATAATTAAAGAAAACTGTGAAACGGCAGCGTATTTTCGATGGTCTTTAATTCCCTTGTCACTTATGTTAGGATGTGGGGTGGTATACTTTATTGGTCTTTTTTGAGAGGCGTAATGCTAACCTTTCCCTAATTTCAGACTGCAAATAAAGCAGACTATAGTATAATTTGAATGTGTTCTTTATTATGTTGCACGCAGTCAGACAGAACGTTGTCATTACAGTTTATTTTAACCTTTGAATATTTAAACGTAATAATGTCTGAGGGCGTTTGACCGACTTGTTGGTGGTCTGTGAACTTCTACCATTCCTTCCGTGTAATTTTCACCGGCTCTGGATATCTGCATAATCCGTCAGGCGAAAAACAAATCAGATCCCTTCAACATGTGAAAATAAAAAAACGAGATGTTATTATAGTGTCAGCACCTGGATTTTCTCCGAGGGTCGTTCCAATCCCAAGTCTCTCTTCTTTTACAGACTCGCCGGAAGTTTTTCTAAGTCCAGATCGCGGCGGTTATGTTTGCTTCTGGGACTAATTACACTAATTACTTAGCTTGACGCCGACTGCTTCTTAGTTCAGTGGGTAGCGTCGTGGCCCCCGATCGTGGGTTTGTCTCCTGCTTGCGGCTCTGTGCTTGTTACCTGCTTCCCTCCTGTGGTTCCGAGACTCGCAGGTTTGGCGGCTGGTGCCTCTGAATTGCTCTTAGTGTATGATTGTGACCATGTGTCCTGTGATGCACTGACATCAGAGTCTTTCCTGTCTGGCTCCGTTTTTATCATGATCCTGCTTTGGATGAGCAGTTATGGAAAATAATGTAGCATTTATCATGAAAGTCATTACTTAGGACACTTGAGAGCTGGTTTCAGATTAATGTGAATCAGTGGTCATTTGATTTGACCCCACTATTGGGCTTTGAAGAATGGAAGCTTGACATGGGCATGTATTTAGAAGCAATGGGGCATTGGTTTATCTACAATTAACAGTCCATCATTTGCAGCATTTTTTTTTTTTCCAGGCCTCCTACAGAACTCCTTCAGAAACGCAGACTTGGTTTCTCTGTTTGCACAATCCAAATGAGCACTCCTCCATCACCGAATTCACGCTGTCACTGACAAACAGAAATGGCATCTGAGGCCGTTCTCTGTCGCGCTCCACATTTTCCAACCGTATGTTGAAATGTCGTGACATCCTAAAATTCCTCTGCCCCCTTTTCCATATGTCCCTAAAAATAATCTCTTTTTTTCAGTGCAGTATTTTCTTTTTTTTTTTTTTTTTTTTTTTTTTTTTCTTTTACTAAACAAAGAATCTGACAGCATCACAGTAGTATAACTGTTGGCAGAGGTATTATCTCAAAAACCTTCCTCAATTGTGTGTAAATGGCTATTTATTACTTTTTTTCTTTTTTAGCTTTGAAAAAAGCCTTTGTTATTAGTGAAGTGTCTGAAGACAGCACGTGGCTGCTTTATGATATTTTCTGAACTGCCTCCTAGTCATTGGCCTGGAGATGAAGCCATCGGCGTGGCGGCAGCCTTTCGGCATTGGGACAGCTGTGCTCGCGGCTTTTTGGCTGCCCCTCTGCCTGGGCCAGGTGTCGCCCTCCCCCTCGCCTCAGGGCAGCAGCCTGAAGTTCCGGCTGGCGGGTTACCCCCGCAAACACAATGAGGGCCGCGTGGAGATCTTCTATAAGGGCGAGTGGGGCACCATCTGCGACGATGACTTCTCCATCGCCAACGCCCACGTGCTGTGCCGTCAGCTGGGCTTCGTCACCGCCACGGGCTGGACGCACAGCGCCAAGTACGGCAAAGGCACAGGTGAGCGGATTGGTGGCTAAAGGCATG
Source organism: Petrocephalus zakoni (assembly GCA_026774425.1). NCBI lineage: Eukaryota > Metazoa > Chordata > Actinopteri > Osteoglossiformes > Mormyridae > Petrocephalus > Petrocephalus zakoni. The sequence continues at coordinate 1,432,658 of JAODKN010000016.1, read as the reverse complement.
CTGGGAAATGTAGGCGGGCGAAGTGGCAGCCAAAGACATACATATCATACTGGCGCCAGGTAATTAATTTCATGAAAGTATGTAGAGAGAAAATACAAAGTATGATTATACTGAGAGTTGAAAGACTCAATATAGGGAAGGGCCGATGGGGGAAAATGTGCATTATTGAAATATTCAGCTTCAGCTATATTGAATATTGAAATTATTGAAAGATATGTGAACTATTTGAATTGTTTTGATGGATAAAATCCGTGAAATAAACGAGAGGCCCCTGGGCCGCCTTGCCCTGTTACTCCGTGCGGCTCGAACCCGTGTCCAGGGAAGATCTGGCTGGATAACGTGCAGTGTGGCGGCGGCGAGAGGAGCATCGAGCTGTGCCGTTCCCGCGGCTGGGGGAACAGCGACTGCACTCACGACGAGGACGCCGGCGTCATCTGCAAGGACGAGAGGCTGCCCGGCTACGTGGACTCCAACGTCATCGAGGTGGGGTGGAGTGGGCGGAGCTTGGGGGCTCTCTGGGTACTCAGGGAGCTGAAGCTATGTAGCAGCCCCATGGCAATACTCATGTGTGATGTGGACATTACATGGGTCTACATTAGACAGCTGCCACTGGACAGGCACATAAATCTGTATGATACAGAAGTTGAATTGTCACAATGGATAACCATTGTAAAAATTTTTTTTTACATTTTACTTTAATTGTTTGTGACAAATAATAAGGAGTACCAGATATCACCAGAGCTTAAAAATCGCACCTCGTCCTGAAATGTCGGCGTCTCAGATTGATGGTCATCATGGACGTGTAAGATCATGAGCACCAGGCCTGGACTGGCCACTATGCATACCAGGCATTTTACCGGTGGGCCGATGGCTTTGTCAGCCGGCAAACTTCCCCCCACTCCTGCTCGCCAAAATTTATTATTCATGGCACCCCCCCCCCACCCGAAAGTCCAGGGCTGATTTTTGACCCCACCTAGGGGCAAAGTCCTCACTGCTTGGGATAGAGTTTGCACCTCTTTGCACCGCTTCAGGCTTCAGTATCTTGAGGAACATCCCTGAGCTCAGTGGATTCCTTCCGAGGTACACTTCTAGGTCATGTTCTCATAATTTCCTGTGGAGGTACAATGCTTCTTGATGGGCTTTTAAAGAATAGCCAGCGTGCAAATCTTAATTGACAAATAAGGTGTTAATAAGGCCTTAAATTAAGGGAGAAAACACAGTGTTTGTGCACTGCCCTGTTTGGGCTTGCCTGTGACTCAAATTCACTTTAGTATTTTACCACATTATATGAAATACATTTTTTCAGTTCTCAGTGGCTGGGTGGTACTGTAGCTATTATGCTTATTTTTAATGTAAAATGGATGTAGTACATGTTTAGCGACATATTTAATCTTATTGATATCGGGTGCTTCTTTTTGACCCCACAAAGGGGTCTCTCTCCAGATGCGGGTTCAGAAGCAGCTTCTGCCTCCTTCGCAGAGTCCCTGGAGTGGCTGAGAGGAAGCTGCCTCATGTCCTGCTCTTTGATTCAACTAGATCATAGGCAAAGGTTTCATGAGAGGTTTCGGGAATGCCACGAATCCGGGGGGCGGGGGCAGTGGTGTGGCTGCTACCTCCGGCGCTCTTTTGCTACCTCGATCCAAGCCCCCCCCCCCGGCTCGTTCCGGCCAACGACCCCTCCCCCACTCGCGGGGTCCTGAATGGACGGGTTCATTCAAGGCGCTTAGCTATGGGCCAGTTGTTAGACAAACCTTGGAAAAGTCATTTCAGCTGCTATGTAAACAGTCTGGCGCTATGAATCAGCCTTTAGCTGGCCCCCACTCGGTATGTCCATTGCGGCTGGGGGCGCCCGGGACGACGGCTCCCTCCACAAACAGCGCTAACAGCAAGCGCTTATCTGCCTCTGTGTCCCGACGGCACTCGTCTTTGCAAAGCCGTATGGTCAGCTGCTGAAATAATATATTAGTTATAAATTAAGTGGCCGTTGCATGGTCTAAAATAGATTTTAGTGATATGGTGTTTTTAAGTTTTACTCTCATTTTGAACATGTTTTTTTGTGGTGGTTTAGTGGGCGTCACAACTCCAGGGCTGAGGGTTCGAGATCTCCTTGTAGTGTGAGGGGTCCGTGTGTTCTCTCTATCTGATATGGGGACCCTGGTCTGCACCCGCAGCTTTGCATCTTTAGTGTGTTGTCAGGCAAACTAGTGACTCTAAAATGTATGATGTAGGTGTGTGTCCTATGATGGCTTGGCATGCCTTCGGGGGTCTGTGCTTCTTACTTTGACCCTGTACTGGGTCAATTGTTATGGAGGACAGAGGAAGTAATCATTTACTGGGAAATGGATGGATGGCTAGATAGAATGATCATTTGTTTTTCAATTTGACATCACAGTCAGGTTCTTCCGTGCAGGTGTTTCTCTGAAGCAGATGTTTCTGTTTCTTGTTTTTGACTTTTTTGCTCGCCCTGAGCAATAGCAGAGCTGATGCTGTGGGTCAGACTCCCCACCCCCCACAACCCCCACGACAGGCTGCTCACAGAAGTCTCCCTGCCCTCTCCCCCCAAACGCAGATGGACGAGACCCACTTTGAGGAGGTGCGACTGCGGCCCTCAGCGGAAGGAGGCCCGAGGCAGATGCCCGTCACGGAGGGCGTCGTGGAGGTGAAGCTGCAGGACGGCTGGACACAGATATGCAGCCAGGGATGGAGCCCCAAGAACTCCAGGGTTGTCTGTGGAATGATGGGCTTCCCCAGTGAGAGGAAGGTTAGAAACCCCTACAAGTAAGTGACTCCTTATAAATGTGCAATGGCGCCCCCTGGCGGTTGTTAGAATCATTTTCATTGTTTTGCAATGAGGCTCATCTGATGAGCCAAAATATTATGGATGGAATCAAATTAAATTATTTTTAACGAATCATGTGAATTTTCTCATAAAAATGTCACATTCAAGGTTTGGCATTGGAAGCTCGACCCACTCATAATTTGAAGTCCTGTTTGATAAGGGCTGAATTGTTATGGCCTGATGATTGGACCAGAACATCTCTGAAATGGCAAGGCTTATAGGGTGCTAACAGTCAGCCGTGGTACAGTGGTCACCAGTGGGGCTAGCACACTGATATATGATTGTATACTCAAATTAGTCACGAGTTTGAGCCATAGGCTTGTGTCACATTTCAGTTGGCAATGATTCAGTAGCCTTATGGCACAATGGTCATGTGTCTGACTTCAAATCTGAAGGTTGTGTGCTGAAATCTCGGGGTTAGTATGTTTCTGAACAAGTTTTGTTTGCAATTTTTTGCAGTACATATAAACACAATGGTGCTCAGCATTTTCTGAGTGCTTGTCTTAAGACTGAGTGTCTTGCTGAATTAATTTACCTTTTATTCATTTATAGGAAGAAAATAATGTATGAGTATGAAGTTCCAAGGTTTTTGTTGTGTGCATATTATGATGACATTCTTGCATGTTGGCTTTCTACATGACAAAAATGAGTTTGTAGATACTTATGTCAAGTAAAATCTGTATTTATAAACGACAGTATGTATAAATACTAGCCTATGCATCAACACTAGTGAGACTGTTCTTGTTACATTTGCTGGCTGTCTTCAGTCTTGGTGTTAGGAAATTTAGCCCCCTAATTGGGTAACTGTATCAGAGGATTTGGAAGAGAGCTCAGCACTCTACAGACTGGAAGAGATCAGTTTATATGACTATGCCAAAAAAATGAGACCTGAAGGGAAATGCAAACTATTGTACAATTTTCCTCATATTGCATGCAGTAAGATTCTGCAGTTAGGTGAAGTGTGAACAGAGGACAGAAAGCTGTAGAGCAATGTTGCCTATAAGACAGGCGTGAAGTTAACATTGATTTGATGCCATCTAACAATAATCGAGACATCTGGATGCAGTGGATCCTTGCTGGGGAAGAAAAATGTTAATCTGAAATTAAAAACAGCGGTAAAAGAAATCAAGATGTTTTTCTCTCCACGAACAAGGTTGTGGGAAATTATTTAGAGATCCTTAGGTTTTCATTGCCTTGGACGGTGTCGCAGAGGAAAGTGCGCCCTGTCCTACTTGGTCCCACTTCCAGCAGAGGTATCTTGGCAACTGAATGTCTGAAGCCTTAAAGTTATAACTTTTTAGAGCGTCCATTCTGTGGTCCAGGCGCTGCTATAGAAATGGTACAGCAGCAACTTAGGGAATTCTAAAGGCACCCCGAGGCTAAAATAAGTTCATTATTTATTTTCTAAAACAGAGGACAAGTAAAATGCCAATGCTATTGTCATATTCAATATGTGTACAAATACATACAGTGTACAAAACACACACACACACACACACACACATGTATATCGTCATGAATCAGTATTTGCAGTAGAGGAATATATTATTTGATTAAGCAAGTGGTGACCTTGTTTTCAGTTTCAGTCACTGCTTCACTCTCGTACTGGTCCCGGCAGATATATCCAAAAGCCCATCCGACACTGATTTCCCGATACATAAAGAGAACTGAGTCCTGAAACCTGACTGAAATAGTAGGATTTCAAGCCTCATATGAAAAAGAATGCGCTGTAATGGGGGTCAGCGGACGAAGGGATTAAGTGGGTCAGCATCACATGGTGTTCCCTGTTGGTATGTGAGCCAGCACAAACATCCTGAGCTCTGATTGTTGGCATGTAATTCTGTTATATTCCTGTGACACACAATTATCCAACCCTTAATCAATCGTAATAGTGCTATTGTTTTTTTTTAAAACATGGCTCAATGGAACAAAACTGAGGTGGGATTCGAACCCCCATCCACAGCAGTGAGGGGGTAACCATAAGTAACAAAACCCAACTATCAGCAGTGCTGTTATGGCCTAAATGTAGCTGACAATGGCTTAATGGGATAATCTTGGAAAAAAAATAATGGAACTAATGGTGACCATTAAACCAGAGCGTTAATGGCTAGCTTTTAGTTACAGTCAGTCAGCCAGTATGATTTACTGGTCAAGATAAGTTCCAGACAGGGCTCTAATGGCCACCTGCCATACTGAGCGTTTTCCAGGTGTAGCTGACGGGTTTGTGGGCCGGGCAAATTTATTGTAGGGAACCCCCCCTGCTATGTATATTTTAAGGGGGACCCCAAAGTCCAAGATTTTTAATCCTAGTCCAGCCGTGCTTCCAGACACTTAGCCAAAGTGACTCTGAATATAGACAGAGAAGCATTTACAGAGTGTGAGATCAAACATTCAAGGTCATTCTAGAGCCCTGGAGACAAAGATGATATGGACGGTTCTCAACCACTCGCTCTGTGGACGAGTACCATTCATAACACCGTCGTCTTGATGACTCTCATTTACGGCAGTGCTGATTCCGCAGAGGAGTCTTTTCCTGGCCTCGATCAGGATGTAGCCGCCAGGACGGGGTTAGGTGGCTGAGGTCCACACACAGAGTGAGTCAGAGATTCACATGAGCCAGCAAAATGCGAGCCTGACATGACACGGCTCGCAGAGAAAGAGCGGGCCAGAGAGGAGGAGGATGGAGCCTGGCGTGACAGGGCTCGCAGTGAAAGAGTGGGCCAGAGAGGAAGAGGAAGGAGCCTGACGTGACAGGGCTTGCTGAGAAAGAGTGGGCCGGAGAGGAAGAGGATGGAGCCTGATGTGACAGGGCTCGCAGAGAAAGAGCAGGCCGGAGAGGAGGAGGATGGAGGGCCTCGGGGCTCATTGTGGCTCTGCTTCTGCCGTGTGCCATCCAGGCGCAGGTTGTGCCGCGTGTGTGTGCGAGCTGTGCCACGAGCTGTACCACGAGCTGTGCCTCAAGCTGTGACACGAGCTGTGCCTCAAGCTGTACCACGAGCTGTGCCTCAAGCTGTGACACAAGCTGTGCCTTAAGCTGTGACACGAGCTGTGCCTCAAGCTGTACCACGAGCTGTGCCGCAAGCTGTGACACAAGCTGTGCCTCAAACTGTGCTGGGTGTGTGCGCAATGTCTATCCTGAGCCGTGGAGGTCCCACCTTTCTAAGGCGCTATAAACTGTCGATCTGCAGCCCTGATTTGTGCACAGCCACTCAGAGGGGCTCTGCGACTGCCTCTTGTGGTCAGCATTACACGCATTTTTGAAACCATAAAAACAGTTTGCAGCCGACATTTTTATCTGACATTTCAACAAAACAAAACAAACAAAAAAAACAGCTCCACAGAAGAAACTTGACGGCATATTAAATGGGAGCGCTTTCCTTTCTACTCAATTCCAGAGATATATTTCAGGCTGATGGAATGAAACCAATGAGCAGGATTACTTGTGGCTCCTACTGTTTTCTGTATTTTCAGTCACCCTCTTAGTAAGTCCCTGAACGCCCACATTTCTGTGTTCAGGGACGTATTGAACCAATTATGGGGAGCTTTGGATCTTCTGGAAGCCCCTCACAGTCTGCGTAATTCTGAATTATGGGAAAGGATGCGAATGTTTTGGTTACAGACGGCCCACTGATTACCAGCTACACCGAAAAAGATGTCCGCCTTTAGGAAGACATTGGGATACACATCACTCCAAAATGTGCCATGAAAGGTTTCCTTTAGGGATGCTCTTTTTTAAGAAGGAACTATCTAGCTACCTTTATTCTGCTGTTTTTAGATGGTGGATTTGTTTCATGGGTTGTCTAAAACAGCATATGGATTACTCTGCGCTCTCCTAGAAATAGGAAGCCGAGTGGTTTTCTTAGTGAGCGAAATTGACCTTGTCAGGCATAGATGAGAGGATTCCAGCTCTCGAAGCGCTTGGAGTGTTCCTCTGTTTTTTTTTTTTTGGAACGACATTCTTCAAATTTGAAGCATTTCACTGGAGAACCAGTCACTTTGGGTTGTTTTTTTGTTTTTTATTGCTGTCATGTGACCAATACCAAGATACGGTTGTGATTATAGGGCGCTCGGGAGGATCGTGATGGTGCCAGGTTCCTTGTTAAGCTTTCTTGATGGCCCGCCAGCAGTTTGTAAACCCAGAGGTCTGGGTTGAGGGAATTGCTATTCTGCGTCTCAGAGCCCTGAGCTATAAGCTAGCCGGGAATGTGGCCGGGACTCGATTTTCGCCTGATGTTATTGCTCTGCGATTCCAAAAGCAGATGGTTGGCAGGTCAGTTCAGAAAGGGTTCCACGGGCTGTGTAGGGAATATGCAAGTAGTTTCCAGAAAAATAAAATTTAAATACATCTCACTACTCTACCAGCAAATCACCTTATATTTATACTGTGAAAAAGTACCACCCAGCCCTAGTCTCGTTCTGAAAAAGGCTGATGTGAAGTGTTTGTACGCAGAGGAAATGTGATTCATTTTATGTTAATCAGTTAATCAGTTTTAGGAATGAAACGAGTATTCTCCATGCTATCCACTTCATATTAATGGAAAATCAGCTTGGATGGTGTCTTTTTAGATTTGATGGCTTGGCAGTGTTGTATAAAATATATATGTATATGTAATATATATATATGTATGCATGAAATATAAACATATGACTAAAGTGGGTACATACTGGATGCCTTCAGTTGTTTAGCAGAGCCTATTTATTCAAACTGATTCCCATTTTTGGCCCATCATTCCCAGGATATTTTAACAGAGAACTTCAGGTTAGGGGTCAAACACACTACATGTAGTAGCATACTACAGGCAGCTTGTAGTATGCACTACGCACACTTCAGCCTATACACATGGACAGCCAGGTCAGGAATTGAACCTTACAGGTGACACCAAAAAAAATGTGAACCTTAAAAGGTGCAAAAGTTTATGGAACAAAAGCAGGGCTCTCCATATGATTAATGAACTGCAGTCATGGGTGGATTAATGAACCAGCTTGCCTAGGCTGCAGCCTACTGGGCATCTAGTTATTTATACAAGTTTGGAATACCTGTAAAATGAGTATAATCGCGCTGCCGCTTTACACCTGCCGGCGCACCATCCTTCTGCATCGTCAGGATGGCCGAGTGGTCAAAGGCGCCAGACTCAAGCTTCAATACCTTCCATATAACTGGGTGTTCTGGTCTCCAACTGGAGGCGTGGGTTCGAATCCCACTTCTGACACAACCTTTGGGGCCTGTTAGAGGGGTAATTGAAAGGTTTTGCTCAAGTAGCTGCCCCCTGCTGTGTTACAATGTCACATGGGGTAAATGCAGAGGACACATTCCGTTGCTGTGATGTGTCAGCAATGTTCACTTTCATAACTGCTGAGCTGAGCAGAGCAGTAGCGTAAGGTCTGGTCATGGGTGGATTGTGAAATCTTGGGCTCCTGAGTCTTTTGAGGCCCCATAGCTAACTGAAAGGGACTTGGGGCCCCAGAAACCACAGCTGGCCAAAACCAGTGTAGTATTCAAGGCCGGTGTAGTACCCAGGGCCGGTGTAGTGTCCAGGGCCGGTGTAGTATCCAGGGTCGGTGTAGTATCCAGTGCCGGTGTAGTGTCCAAGGCCGGTGTAGTATCCAGGGCCGGTGTAGTGTCCAAGGCCGGTGCATTATCCAGGGCCAGTGTAGTGTCCAAGGCCGGTGCATTATCCAGGGCCGGTGTAGTATCCAAGGCCGGTGTAGTATTTAGGGCCAGTGTAGTATCCAAGGCCGGTGTAGTATCCAGTGCCGTGTAGTATCCAAGGCCAGTGTAGTATCCAAGGCTGGTGTAATATCCAGGGCCAGTGTAGTGTCCAAGACCGGTGTAGTGTCCAAGGCCGGTGTAGTGTCCAGGGCCGGTATAGTGTCCAAGACATGTGTAGTGTCCAAGACCGGTGTAGTGTCCAAGGCCGGGATAGTTTCTAGGGTCGGTGTAGTGCCCAAGGCCGGTGTAATGTCCAAGGCCGGTGTAGTATCCAGGGCCGGTGTAGTGTCCAAGGCCGGTGTAGTGTCCAGGGCTAGTGTAGTGTCCAGCGCTGGTGTAGTGCCCAGGGCTGGTGTAGTATACAGGGCATTATTAAATAAGTAGCACTGCCATAGCTAAAAATGCCTTCACAAAGTGAGGCACGTGTGAAGATTGATAAAGCTTTGCTGTTTTATTATTGCAGGCAAATTAAAAAGATCAAAAAGAGAGCTGCAAAGTCCAAGGCTGCTGCTTCACCTTCCAGGTACATTCTAAGGGAGCAGCCACGGCTGCCTTCTCCTTAGAAGAGGTGCGAGAGAATGTTTGTGCTGGGGGGGGGGGGGGCTGGGGAGGTGTTGGCTTTATCTCCTTGGTGCACATCATTCTGCTCGCTTTCTGTAGTGATGACATCACTAAACATCTTACAGCTTGCAGTACTTGCGAGGCCAAAACTAACACTAATCGCAATGACAGCAATAATACAAACAATACTAATGGCAATAATACTAACAATACTAATAGCAATAATACTAACAGTACTAATGGCGACAATACTAACAGCAATAATACTAACAACACTAACAGCAATAGAACTAGAATACTAACAAGTCTCCAAAATTCAGTCAGTGCCCAAGATATATTTTAGGTAAAATATCTGTGGACTT
>JAODKN010000016.1:1389686-1403477 GCA_026774425.1 Petrocephalus zakoni | reverse complement strand
GTAACAGCGGGGGCGGGATGACGAAGCACTTACCCAAGGGGGATTTACGAGCCTGGACACGGAGGGGGTGGAGCTCCCGACTGCAGTGGACTCAGCTCCTGCTGAGGCCTCCGTCTCCGAGTCTCTGCTGCCTTCCAGTAGGTTTGTAATAGTCGTGTTCACGCAGTTGGTCTGCACTAAAAGCACAGAACAGGTGAATCTCACCATGTGACCCGATTTCCTGCGCCCACCGCTACAGATATTTTAGATTAAGCAGAGTAGTGCTCCTTCAGGTAGTGTGATTTACAGCACAGACATACCACTCCATTTAGCCCTGACGGGATGAACAAGATTGTGCCAAAAACAGAAATCAAGAGCGAGGCTGCAGAGAAGCCATTGTAGGCAAAGTGGGAGCAGGCCAGAGCCGGAGCTTACAGAGATCTCGCATGATGACGTTGACCGGGACATCGGGGAGAACTTCCTTCACCTGTTGGGTCATCTTCGCTATCCGCGGATCCTCGAGTCCAGGCCGGGGAGCCAAGTAAGCTGGGGGGTGGGCCTGTGACCTCACGGCTGTATCTGGGTGACGTGGATAAGGTATCAGACATGGGTCGCTGGTTTTCTAGAGGCTAATCACAAAGCGGAAGCTGGCATATTTCCGTCATTCTGTCTTACTGGAGCTTCCTGTCCAAGGGACAATGTGCCTTCTCCTTTTGATGTGCTCTGCTCGATCTCCCTTAGTGATCTGCGTGGGTACCAGACCAAGCTCACCTGCTATGACCTGCAAATTATAAGTATGGCGGACAAAAAAAAAAAAAAAACCAAAACCATCACTTTGGCTATACTGCAACATGTTTAGAAGTGTACTCACTGGTACTCTCACAAGTGCAGAGTGAGATAAGTGGACACACGTCCTTTAAGGTCTTACAAGACTTTGCTTCATGCACAAAACCGAAAGCAATGCAATGGCTGCAACTAGGCCACACCTCCTGAACTCTGTTGGCGAAATCTTGCGGCAAATCTCCATCTCTTTTGGACATTGGGGGAAGCCACCTGTGGGAAAAATGCGGAGCAGAGAGACAACCTTCACCTGAGGAGCAGGAACCCCACCTCACCCCAACCCTAACCCTACATAAAAACCAGCTGCACCGCTCACAGAAAACCTCACCCAAACATCACTTGTTCATGAATAACCCTTTATCGTCTATTCATCACGTGGTGACAGACGACAGTCGCCAAACACAAGCGCTGGTGTGCATTGTGCTGCAACACCTGCCAGTAAAAGTGGCAACTGGAGCTACTCTATGATGGAGCCTACAGCTGGGAGCCTGGTGCCTTAATGCATGATAAACATGGTAATGCTCCTCCATTCTGGCTGCCTCGGGAGAGCACATGCTGGTCCTGGGCGGAAAACCAGCCCATGCAGGCATTACGCCACAGACCCTGCAACAGTGAGTCGAGGGGGGGGGGGCAGATCAGGACATTTACAGAGGGAGGCGGCTTTCAGCGGGCATTGTTTGGAGCCGGGCTCTTTAAAGAGGCTTTGAGGTTCAGTGACAGCCTCGGAGATACTGTATCACCGGGGAAAGTTAATTGCGAGGACTGATTAAAAATAAATAAAAGCTATTGATCTGATGTAAAGCCAGATGTAACCATAATGTGGGGGGGGGGGGGGGGCTTATGTGAACAACCAGTATGAAGTAAAGGTGGGTGGGAACATTCAGAAAAAAGTAACGAAAAACTGGTCAAGAACTGGCAAACGTGACAACCATCAAAGCGAGTTACACAAAGGACGACACAGCAGATGAACACTATACCTTCAAAAAGGAACAAAGAGAATAACAGTTAGTACCTTACTTGGTATACTGTAAACGGCACGAATAGGGTCCACAATAGCTCTGTCACCCAAGACGACTCGGCCGTGCTCTGAGCGACACGGGGGTGAGAAGCATTAGAAATTCGCCAGCGTGACAGACTCATTAATTAGAAATTCAATTCTGCATATTTATTAATATTAACTTTAGTTCTTGGAGGAACCTGAAGCATATTCTACACAGAATAGCTACTAAAAACTCCTGATCTTGGTGCTGTCAGCTAAAAGCTAACGGCACGCTAATATGGTAGCGCCCCACAGCTATGTACCAACTTCATTATTTCAGCTGCAAATAAGTCCAAGATTGACCTAATTCTCTCGCTTATAAAAACAAGATTTGATTCTGGGGTCAAATCGATTAAACTGTTAATGAGCGATATGTATTTTTAGATACACAACATTAATAGAATCCTGAAGGTGAGACATTCAGAGGTTATCGTAACAAAACATTCATAGGTTACTGTAATGATTAACAAACAATTACAGTAACATAAAACCGCTGCTCATCAGACACATATAGCAGCTGGCCTTGCGTTTCCCTGAACAGACGAAGGCTTTCATTTGAACCATTTTGCACCACGTGACCTATCGTGACAGAGAAAGCCGCAGCTATATAGTTACACTATAAATTTCCAGGCAGGCGGGCCTAGGTTTTCATAGAACGGCATCACCAAAGTGAGCAATGACCGTACGGGGAGAGAGCAGCCCGAGACGGCAAGAACTTTCCCGGAAGAAACACACTGGCCAGCACTGTCATGACTGCCAAGTTTACTGTAAACGAGACTCGATTTACCACAGCCAGCAGGGGTCTCCTTGCGATCAAGGCCACGGGCTGGACGGTGTCCGTCACAGTGAAGGGCCAGGAGCTGGAGATAGGGAGGAGGAAGAGGAGGCAGAGAGCAGAGGCATTAAGCTCCCATCTCCCCATGAGTCATTACAGAGCTTAGCGATGACTGGCGCCCTCGTGGAGACAGACTCACCTTTAATCACCCAAGCTCATTATGCTGCTCGCCAAAAATACAAACGCAGGGTCAGCAACTGGCGGCACAAACGGCAACTGACACCACAACTCCAGTGCTCCCAGTACCGTAATGGTTTTACACCATATCCAAGTACTCAAACCACAAGCAGCCAATAAGCTTGCCACTCTTTCCAAAAAGTTTCCTTAAAGACCTTCAAAAGTGCTCACAACCAAATCTCTTAAATTTTAGGGTCACTCAAACACACTTGTAAGTTTTCAGAGCACGCAGAGATTCCGTTGAACCTGGCAGTTCCGTGCAGGTTAGTACAGGTTAGGCAACCATTTCGCAACAACCTCTCATATGCTACAGATTATCCAGCTATTAGCACGCAGGAACACTTTAGCGTTAAATGAAATAAAAACGCAGGAAAAAAGAAAACAGAAATGCTAAGGCACCAACAGAACAACCGACAATGTTTCTTTGTAGTCAAAACAGGTAACTAATTTTATATATACGTTATTACTTTAGCAGATGCTTTTCATCCAGCATGATGAAGGGTCAGACCCCAGTCCCGGGGGCAATCACGGTTTAATAGCCTCCCTCTGGGGCCCAAAGGCGAAATCTTTCTGCTGACCAATTTTCCTAAAGGTTTCACTTTATTCATGTACATGTGTTTGGGAAATGCAGGCATATTATCCGCAGACTAGACCATATATCTAATACAGGTCTGCCTACTATTTGTGTTGCATCAGAGTTAAAACGGAGAAGCAACCCTTAATCATCATACATTTGAGGACAACACACCACTGTTCAGGGGCACTGCTATCTGGGCCACTGGCTGATTCACACTGCACAGGATCTGGCTATACTTTTAACTGCTCATGTTATCAGAACTGGATATCAAGCCTTTCAGAAGCAAAGCGCTCCAGTGACCTCGATGCCAACGGCTAACACTAGCGCACGAGGCTAGACACCTTACCTGAATTTGAGCAGGCCGCGCCGGCCGTTGGTGGTCTCCTCTTCTGGGAAGAGCAGCAGGGGCAGAGTGCCCTGGGCCATGCAGTAATGCTGGAGAGCCTCCGCCAGGCTGGAGCGGCCCGACACCATGCCCAGCTCCAGGAAGCCCCGCGCCCAACACATAAACCCCGACGAGCCTCCCAACATCGGCTGTGGAGCGAGACACACCACGAGTCTGACATACGGAAACCCCGGCACCCGTGCAACACGCCGATTAAATGTTCCGAGCGCTGTGTGGCACTTACCGTGTTACACGGCGCTATGATGTTAACGACGTTGTGGTCAAATGGCGTCACGTGGTTGCAGACGTACAGCCTGGCCGCCCTGTCTCTCAGCCGGGGGCCATTCTGCCTAATGTAGATCCCTAGCACCGAACACATAACCCTTACAACAAACCTAGAACAAAGAGGGGGGGATACACGTTAAGCAAGGTGGTTTCCAGTTATGGTTTTTGCCGTGCTTGAGAAAATCTGATGATTTCATCATAGAGATCACTGGAACGTACCAACAAATGGGGCTGTCCGACATCACACTGCGCCATAATCAAGATTCAATGGTGTATGTGCAATAATCACCTGGGCTTTAGATGATGGGCGCAAACATCTGCCTGGACGCCAGCTTTCCGGTATCACATGGAAATTTACTTGCGCCCACAATTTGGTAAGCAGATTAGTCGTAGCATAAATTATTAATGAACGCACAGCACATGCTACCGTTTAGCTGCATCATGGAAGCGGTAAGCACTGAAGTGGCGGTGAAGAAACTGACAGCTCAACAGCCACAACATCTTTCGAATGAGGAGATGCTGCGGATAAACAAGGCAAAGAGCCGCCGCAGCCGCTACCTAAAGCCCTGCCGATTACAGCACATGCTCCATCGCGATGGGATGTCAAACAGGCCTACCGACAAATCAAACGAGTCATGCCATGCAGAAGGATGAGAGCTCAGCGGTTCCCTCTAGCACCCCCCCCCCTCCCCAAACATCTCACACCCAGTGCGCCTCCTTTTACCGAAACAACTCACTTGTTAAGCACAGTGAATGCATGCAATAAGTAAAATAATGAGCGGGAATAAAGGATGGGGCAGTGTGGATGACCCAGACTGAGGGGCAAAAGCAGTGCATGGTGTTCCATTATAACCAAAACGCCACACTTTACGCAATCACCTGGATGCCCCATAAGTAACCTTTAATAGAAGGGAGTCATGTGGCATTATTTGTAACAACGGATGCAGATGACAGTCATTAATACAAGTGCTTTAAGGTGGCACTGCGTGTACAAGACTAAACCCCTATAATACACACGATACCCAAGCATTTTACTGGAAGAGTTTCCAAACAGGGCTCATTTGATTCTGTTGTCACTGCATTTTGTGTAGTCAAAGAAACTCAATATGTGCTTATTTGAGCTCAGTTAAAAAGACATACTGTAAAATAAAAAGTTGCTGACTCTACAGCATCCGGTGCTTAAAACAAAGGGGGGAAAATATTGATTTTCTACAAAAATATCAATGCATTTTGCTATATATGCACTGGTAGTGAACTGAAAATTGACCTCGATATCAGTTCACCGTCAGCAGTGTCCTATCCATGATCTGCAACAGTATAGCTGAAAGCTGCGATGTTTATTATAGACAATCCCAGCTTAAGAACCAGTGCTGGTGTGTAAACACAACAGAGCATATTTATTGTCACTGCACAGCCAATTACCTTCTCCACCAATGCTACATATTATGCTAAATAAAAAAGAACATAGACAGTGCACAGGGGAATAGTGCACCGAAGTGCAGCCAATCTTTTCAGCAGCATCAGAAGTAATGGTGAAAGTTCAAAGAAAATCAGCAGCATTTATTAGGGTTGCGGGCGGATAATTGGCAGAGAAGCGAGGGGCGCTTACCTTCGTATAAAACTATGGGGGAGGGCGCAGCTGACCAGGAAGACGTGCAGGCCGACGAAGAGGCGCAGCAGCGCCAGGCAGGCGCCCAGGGGCGCGTACAGCAGCAGCAGCACGCGCAGCAGCCCGTCCTCCGGCCACCTGTAAAGCACGCAGCTACAGGTGACCCCCGGGGGGCGACTCTTTGGGGGGCGAATGGGGGGGGTGGGGGCTCGGGATGCACGCCAGCCGAGACACGAGCTTACGGGACAATCTCGGGGGCTCGGCTTGCGGCGCGCGGAGGGGCGCGAGAGGAGCCCCAGGTCCCGGCGACACGGACCCAAAGTTAAATAAGAGCGTTTAAGAGGCCCGAAAGCCGCCCTGCGGCCACCAGCCTCTGCCCTTAGAGCGGCTGCTTCCGAAGGGCCCCAGCGCGCAGTGCCGGAGCCCCCCGGCCGCGGAGCCGCTCGCCCGGCGCGGCAACATGGTGACGCGGGCTAGCGGGCTAATTTTAGCCGGACGGCTTCGGGCTCACCGTCGGAAGTCGAGCAGCTGTTCCAGCGCCGGCGCCTCCATTATTCAGCCGAGTCTCTCTTCGCGAATGTCAGTGGCGACGGGCGACACTCCCGCATGCTATTGTGAAGCGTGGCGATCCAGCCGACTAGCTACCGGTCGCGACTTGAGGCGGAGACGCGGCGCCCGCGGCCATGTTGTAACGGCGCAGCGGCCCGTCATTGGCGGGGATGGGCCGGCTCTTCTTCGCGGGACTCGGCGGCGCCGGCGGGGAAACACTGACGCCTATCGGTGCGGAGGCGGTACTGCAGGCTTCCACCGGCGTGGGCGGCCGCTTATACGGCATCCTAACCCGCTGAGCCGCACAATAATAATAAAATAACAAGTATTATTATAGGCATTGATATTTGTATACGTTAGCGATTGAAAATGCCCCCGACGAAGAACTTGAGTTAATCGAGTAACATAATATCCAGGAAATGGAAATATAATATCCAGGAAATCCACGAGGTTGCCCTATTAAAGTACTCGAATCCAGCATTAACGTCGTTTTCTTTGTGATTACCCGGTCCGGTATATGTAGATGCATGTATATGCAAACTCGAGCTTGCGCCATCGTTACGGAGGGGACGTGTTTCAGAAAGTCACGTTTCCGAACCATACATTACGTTAAGAAAATACTGAGTTTATATGATGTGTAACAGAAGTAACGTCTTATTTCTGTGCTTTTAGCCATTTCGCAAAAGCATTTCTAAATTCTAAAAATGGTTTGATTAGGTAGACATGTTATGGGTTCCCTTTCAAAGATGGGCATTTGGACAAGGTACTTAATCAGCTTTGTTCTATTACAACATTCAGCTACATGAAAAGCAAAGAATGATCATAAAGCATCAGTTAAGCAACTAAATACAAGCGCGCTTTATGTAATTTATCGATAATCCAATGAGAACTTTTGTCTGCTTTTTAAGTTCATTTATGATTATATCATCCACCAAACAAAACCATAATCACACATGCATTGTTTTTATATTTCAACCATGTTCATTGATGTGTATAAATGATTACTGTCATGGTGTCACAAGAACCAGTTTAAATATTTTAATAGCCTTGTACAGACAGAGGTAAAACCACAAGACAGTATCTCAAATGCTCAGTGCTTTCCGATGGCTAAAAAGCACATCGAAAGCAAACATGTTATTCATAAAAAAAACCTCATGCAATATCACTATAACCTCTCCCACTGCCAGAGGAGATCCGTGATCAGCACATATACAAAAGAAATGTAATGTGACTGTCAACCAGGTGCATAATTTAGAGATTATCAAGAATCCCCAACTGAGAGAAGTTCAATTAATCTCTGATTCAGGGGATTACAGTCCGTTTCACAATCCGGCCCTCCTTGTCAATGGCGAAATTGTAGTTCTTTGGGTTGTCAAGTGCTTCCTCAATGCGCTGGTTCAAATTCTCCAGGGTGATGAACGTCTTCACCTCCTCCTACAGGAGAACACAAAGCAGGTTCAGGGGTAAGCTCTGCCAATCGACCAAGAACAATCAATGAATCACAAAGCAACTTAGTGTAAGTGTACCTAAATAACACAAACATAACACATAACATCTCTGGCATATCAACTGTCATGCCTTAAATCAAGCTACTTCAGAGCTTAGAACATGTACACTTACACAATGTTAATTTTAAAATCATTTATAAATGCATAAATTGAGACATATACTTTCACATAAGTAATACAATGAACTAAATAGACTGGAAGTAGCTCATTTTAATCAAGTAAAAAGTACAAGTAAACACAGGTAAGTGTGAAATATCGGTTGTTGAACATTTTAGAAAAGTAGAGCCTTTAAACCGAAATCTCATAATTAAAAGAAATATAGAAGCATTTTTTGCGGAAGAAAAAAAAAAGGATACACTTGACCAATGACATTTTATATCCGTTACATTTTTACTATGTCAGGAAACACAGATTAATGTTTAACAACAAGGGTGTTAATGGAAATGGGTGGTGTTACAGATTCCTGTTCTGCATCCTACCTGGAGTTACAGATTCCTGTTCTGCATCCTACCTGGAATTACAGATTCCTGTTCTGCATCCTACCTGGAGTTACAGATTCCTGTTCTGCATCCTACCTGGAGTTACAGATTCCTGTTCTGCATCCTACCTGAAGCCGCAGGATTTCTTGCTCTTTTTCTTTCAGAATCATCCTCTTTTTCTCCTCTTGGAGACTAATGGCTTCCTCCCTCTTCTTTGCCAACTCCTCCACCTCCTTCTGAACTCGGATCTCACTGTGAATGTTTAACAACAGTAACACAAAATGACCATTTCTGAGTCAGTCTTTTGCCCAAGAGGAGTCATTGGGGGTTATTTATTGAAACCTGAGGACTCAAGACCCCAAAGTGTGAAAAACCATCTCTGCAGCAACACAGACTGCAATAATCATGACAGACTTATTAATTCAGCGCTGGACAGAAAGGGCTGTCATGTATGCAGGTTATTTATGCAACTTCTAGATTAGGTTACTAATTAGAGGGCTGACTGGCCAAAGAGTCCTTACACCTGGGTCAGAACAGCAGACTTAAGGTTATCCCAAAAACATGCATACACACCGGCCCTTTGCCAATAAGATTGCCCACCCCTGTTTTAAATGATATGCGATACATTTGAAACTCTACAATGCCCTTTTCTCATTAAAGAACTCTAGACCCAAAACACTGTCAGAAAAAAAGGGTACAGCCCTGGTTCCTCAGAGTCCATTTCTGTACCTTAAATTAGATTTAAAGGAACATTTACCCACAGCTGGGGTATAATCGGCAAACACCTGAGGGTACAGCCTCAGTGACAAGTAACTGTACCCTCGAAGGGAAAAGGCACCGGTTTATACCTATCAGTGTAGAAAGCTACTCAGCAACAGCAAAACTGAACAAACATCCGGCAGTCGCATCACTTTTTCTGTTTTTATATTTTTATGACTAAGCAAAGGATCAAGTTCTCTTACCGAAGCCGGCGGAGTCGGAGGTTCTCCGCATCGTTCCAGGCCATAAGGGCGCGGTGCTCCTCCGTCTCCTGCTTGGCTCGCTCCTCTGCTCGGGAGCCCACCTCCTCCTCGTAGCGTCGGCGCATTACTTCCTCCTTGAACTCCACCCTGCGCCGCCACATTTAGAACAAACACATTTAATGCACACGTGTCTTACAGAGTGTTACAGAGAAGCATAGCGGCATCAACTTTTGTGTCTTTTGGGGGCGTAATACAACGCGACGGAGAAGGTGGTACGGAGATGGACCGCATCAAGAAACGGTTCATGACATCGGTATTTATGCAATGTGTATAAACATATCGGAACTCCATCGAACTGTATTCAGGGGTGTTAATGACACCGGGGGCTGTGCGACACACTGTCACCTTCATCCTGTGCGTTCTCTTAAATCAAAATACAACCGCTGTCATAAATAAAGGGAAACTACACACGACCAAACAGTTTCCAAATGTTTATGAAGAGCAAACCAGTTGCCCACCTAAGCGCTCTCATGATCATCTGATACTGCGTGTATCTCTCCTTGAGGACGACCATCTCCACCGGGTCTATGGGAGGCGGCACCTTCACCCGGTCCAGCTTAGACTTCGCTTTCGGGTCATCCCGCGACTTCCTTCCCCTGACCGTCTCCACCAGCACGCGTCCTCGGGGTGAAAGGAAGCGACAGGCTTGAATAGGACACTTAGCGACCTGGAACATCACGGCTGTATTCATTTTAAACGAGTGTGATTGCAGTGCATGTTACATGCAGGCCGCCATTTTTACGGACGCTCGCTCCTCTTCTTCGGCGTATTCGCGCCTGTGTGACTTCGCGCGCCGGACGCGGAGATGCATATCGCCCCCTGCTGTACTGGAGTACAAATACAAACAGCTGCAACTACTGTATCTGCAATTTCACTAGTATGAGTATACGTCAGATAAAAATGTAGTTACCAGTAAATATAATCTAGTCTAAAATATCTATCATATTTTAATTATCTGTGGTGTATTTAATGTGCATAGTGTTGTCATTGTTTGCTGGACTTCGAGTCTGTAATAAAGTATACTATTTTATTCTATTCTATTCTATCTATATATCTATCAATCTAAGTTTTCTATTTGTGTATTTGTTCATTCTTTCAGTTGTTTACTTACTTTTTAATGAGCAGAAAAGGCCGGCCTTGCAAACCAGGTATATTTCCAAATTTATTTTTATTCTTTGTCTGTTATTTTTACTACAATTATTTGTACATTACTTGCATGTTTTTCTTGCATTGCTTCTTAACTCCGAAGTAAACACTGGAACCTTGAAGCCTCTTTACAGATTACATGATACCCACCCTAAGTTTATCATCGCCAGTGTGGGTGTGCACGATGTGGTTCACTATTAATGGGAAACAAAATAAGGTTTGTCCACATCGCAGCGAATAAGGCTGTCGCGAATCCTTACACTAGAGGGCACCATTGGTATAAATTCGATTAATCTATTGCAAAAACGTTGCCATCATTTCTCAGGATGAATAATACAATGTATGTAAATCTGAATGGTATCTTTTTTGAATATATCTACTATATATAATAACAGAGCTATCGCTAAAACCTTTAATTCCAGATACTAATGGGAATGTAGTAGTGGGAACATAAATATATAAAATTGGTAAAATATGCCATTGTTTATTTGTCCTTTTAATTAAATATTTGTGTTTATCTTATATAAATATAGGCGAACACTGGTGTTGTTTCGCTTCCCCATTTGCATGAACTGTGTTATGTAGCGTTTGTTTCGTGCCTTTTGGCCCGACGTCATGTAGAGCCTAAGCAAAGAGGCAGGCCTGCCTTTGGTAGCCCTCCCCGCCGGCGGAGGCCTCCCCTCCTCGCCGCGTGTCCATCACGGGCCTGACAGCCCCCCTGCTGTTTGACAAATAACAGCGGCGTACCTTTAGCATCAGGCTGTAGCCCCCAGCTGCAGCTCCCCTATACATCTCCCTAGCAGAGATTGAATTTGCCCCATTCATTAGTCTAAGTGGATAAGGCTGCCTAATAAGAGCTCCCTTCCCCTCAGTAATTGCTGTTGATTGGCGTAAATTAGACCCTAGTTGCCAGACGGGTGATTCTCGACGACGATAATACAATTCCAAACTCAAACTAATAGGATTTTAACTCTGGACTCGCCTAATGTCCGTCTGCAAACTCTGGCTGGGTCCTTGTGCCCTTTCGACTGCTGGACTCTGTTTCATATCCGTGTCCTCCGCCCCCGGCACCGCCAACGCCCCCCTCCACCCACTACGATTCTTACCCTTCCAGTGAAATAAGGGGGTGGGGGAATAAGGCAAGAATCGCACATTAATATGAAGCACTTGGAGGATGCGAACAGGAGGCGATCGGCCACGTGTGACCGTACAGCCTTTGTGTCACTCGGCCCCGGCCCAGTCAGTCCCCACCCGCTACATGCTCACAAACAACACAAACAACAACATACGCACGATCAGCGTAGAGATGAGATTTATATAACACAGAATGGAATTGGTGAGGAACAGAAGCGGCAACCCTCAATATTTCAATATTGAAACGAGTCCTTCTTCTCTTAGACATTTTCTAATTAGCTGAATACTTACTAGTTGTGTGGCATTGAGAAACACCCGCCTAGATGAATGCATGACTCGAATGCCCAGGCGCACCTTCCGGCTGGGGGATTTATTATAATGCGATGTCACTTTCTAACAGAGGTGACATCAACACTCAGTCAGTTAGGTAACATTCACAAACCTTTGATCCATTCACTATTGGGCCTTCAGTGGTTTTACTCGCCATCGTTCCACAATCGTGTGTCCCTACCAGAAACGGTGAGCTTCAAAACAACAGAATCGCGGTTACTTATTTTCTCTGCAGTATATTAATGCTGTTTTTTTCTCATGTTACTTCCCCCCTCCCGCAAACTTGAGGTCTATAACCTTTATCTTTATTCGTGCGAGTCTTGGTGTTCTTTCTGCCTTACAATACTTATTTTAGTTTTAAATTGCATGACTTTAACTGTAGCTTTGGAAGACTTGCAATAGAAGTTATAAGGCTACTGACTTGTTTCATTGAAACATTTTTTGCTTATAATTAAACACATTTAAATTTGCAGTGTAATATTCTCTATATTTCTGTCTTATATGCAATTAACGTCATACCGAGAGCATCGCTGTGCTATTAACGCATTAATTTGATTTGTTAGCGGTTAATTTAATTAGCAGTCGGAGGGTGCATTACCTTCACCGATACTCTAAGTGTCCCGTTTGCACCAGAGTGTCCCGGATCACTGCCCCGGTCGCGTGCTCCGTCATGCGACCCCCCGTGTGTGACACACAGCCATTGTCACCGGAGTAAGGAATTAGTGTCACGGTGCATCAGCCGATCATTTACACCCATTGTGATTTGCTCACGGTAATCTCCCCAGCTCTTTTTGGTCTACGCTTTTGAATGACATCCCTCTTCGTCTGAGGAACACGAAAGACTTCCTTCAATTGCCTGAATACTTCAGATACACGTATAAGGATATATATAATATATGTATGCATACAAGGACATGTATATATTGTTTAGTTATTCTATATACTTTGTTTGTGTCATTCCTTCCCATGCGCCCGTAGTTTCCGGTCCCCCCGGACCCCCCTGACCCCACAATGGACAGACAGGTACGGAAAATTTGATGGATGGATTTTATTGATTGTATGTTGGTTGTATGACTGATTGCCAGAAGTTATAATGACAAGCGGATGCTTTTCCTAGGTTTTTTTTTTTCATTTTATTTTAAAAACTTAACTTCATGACAATTTGTACATTTCATGGTAGCCACGTACGTGGGGCATGACGCAGAAATATCTCTGAACATATATCCTCATAAGGTGCGATGCTAATGAAGAATACTGAACCTCGAAGAGATGGCTTTTAGCATTTATAAACGCATATACACAGGGGGATATCTTCATACTGGCACAAAAGGTTTTTAGGTGTTCTAGCTTGTCGCAGTTTCCTAGCAGTTGCTGAGACGCGGTTTTATAAACCTTAACGCCGCCGCCGTCATTGGCTGGATGGGGCAGAGCGACATTATTTCAGAGGCACATGTGCTGTCGTCTTTTGTCGTTCGTAGGTAAGAGGAGTCGTCACTGTCTAGGCCCAAGGCCTAATGAAACTCCACTCCATTAGCGCTGAATCGGACAGATTGCTCTCCCGGAGAAATGAATTGAGTTTTTTGTATTTGTGAGATCATTCTCCCTCCATTAACGGCTATTTATCCCATCTCTTCATCACGGCTAAATTGCGTTAGGCGGCCATGGTTAGCTAGGGATGCCTCCCTTCTTAAGCGGTAATTGGGTTAGACGGCTCAGCTGATAGTGTCATTAGGGCCAATAAAGCCTGGGTTTGGCTCATTGAGTGAAACAGATTCTTCAGGAGCAGATGGCAGATGGTGCATAAAGGATCCCGCTACATAAACAGAGAAAGCAAAGTTTGCGTAGCCAGTATGTACGTTATCGTCTGGTTTTCTCTGTTGTTCGTTACGACTTTCTT